>JAJJWW010012570.1:0-103833 GCA_023531295.1 Papaver armeniacum
ATTGAAAAAGAAAAAAAAGAGACCAGCCAATTAGACCAAAACGGAATAAAAAGACACTTTGGGAATAGCAGTATGTGTGAAACGAGTCCCCATCTCCGTCGCCTAAACAAGCGTGGAATGCAGGATCCAAGGCAACTATCATGTACTTGCTGACAAGAAGCATGCGCTTGGATCCAAAAGATCTAATCATGCCGTCTAAAAAAATTGGATCCAGATTTGATCCAATCATTTAAAAAAATTTATTATTGTGTTGAATAAAGTCACTTCTGGTTCCCTTGTATATGCCAGTGAGTTGATGTAGCATTCAGCACTAAGTAGCTCAATCCAATAGGATTAGGTTCATCTTATAAAGTGACCTTGACGAGGATACTGGGAAACATCAACACTTGTGAATATTCGCCAGCGTCTACATCTTTATCCATCTTCTTAATCTTTTCATTGTGATTGTGGTTGTTAGTTTCCGAGTATTGTGGCTTGTTCAACTATCTAAATAGAGTTTATTTACTAATAATTGAATTGAATTTGCAAGGTACCTCCTCGTAGTCATTTTGGATTCATTCATTGATTTGTCACGAATAGACGGAGTTTGGAATATAGGTTTTGTAGGTATATCTCTAGTAAACCTTCACGAGACTATAACTCGTCCACTAGGGACACCTAGGGGTTTAAAGGCTTGTTATTTATGCTAAAAGTGACCGTAGCCTCGACGACACGGAGTTGTTGTATTTTATTGTTTTGTTTGATTTGCTCGAGGACAAGCAAAGTCTAAGTGTGAGGCGAATCGATAGGTGTAGAATACAACCATATTTACTATATAGTAGTTTATGCTTTCTTTGCTATTTTTCGTGTGAATTATGTATCTTATGTTTGCTTTTGAGTTTTATAGGTGCAATGGAGTCACAGGAGGAAAAGAAGAAGAAATTATCCAAATTGAGCCAAAGGCGAAAGTGTCATCTCACGAGCCAAGGGATATATGGAGCTGACCCAAGGTTAAGGGACAACTTTCTTTGGAGAGGTGTTAAATGGCAGCCGGACAAATGTTAAGGGGCTACCAGCCCGGGTACCCCCTTATCTTGCTAGTCCGGTGGCTATATCCACCACCATTTTCTTACACAGAACCAAAATTTCATAGAAATTTAATTCTCAATCATTATCGTTTTTTAAAACTCGGAGGAGAGGGAAATCGTAGTGGTTGTATTAAGAGAGAAATCGAGATGAGGAAAGAAAACCAGGTTGAGTTGTGATGGTTTATTCTCAAGAGATTTGAGGAAGACGAGATGGTGGTGCGATAGATTTTGAGATGGATTTAGTAAAGGGGATCTGGTGTTAGAATTCGGGGTGCGTTTCTCAAACGAGTTCAAGAGATTGAGAAAGGAGTTAGGGTTTGTGGTTGGTGGAATCGAGTTGATTTCCATCCGAAATTGAGACGGTGAAAGTGATTAATCATTGGCATCGATTTGAGACGATTTGGTGTTGTTACGGTTCGAAAGATCGGAATCGAATTGTGTGGGTTTGTAACAGGAAGAGATGATGAGAACCGGGATGGAGAAGAAGATGATGTTAAGGAGCGGCTGCCGTTGAAGAGAGAAGGCATTGAGGCTTCGTATCCAGAGAATGAGCTCCAAGAACAGGGTGAATTGTCTCGTATGGTCGGTATTCGAGGGTGGAAGTGATGGATCGCAAGGCAAGGACTCGAGTTGTTGCTGGGTGAAATGGAGGACTTTAGATTGATAAGATGAAGCTGGATGGGTGCAAATGCTTGGAGCAATTCACAACTTAGATGTATGTTTAGGGGGTCAAATTGATATCTGAAGTTGAGCCAAGCCGGTTGGTGGATGCAGGGAATGAAAGAAAGTTCACAGGCAGCTTATACATCTTTGCAGTGTGTAATGCTCATTACGGTGATGAGTCTGTGGTTGCAATGGTGATTCGTGTTGAAATGGTCTGCATTTGGAGTTGGCTCGAGTTGAGTCAAGAGAAGTTGAGGAAGGATGTTGTTGCATTTGAGCCCGTAGTTGGATGAATTGGCGTAGCTGGTTTCTGCAGTGTAAGGGAAGGAAGGAGCCGCACGTGGTGACTTGAACCCGAGATGGTTATGCTTCAAAGTGCTAGGCGAGCCGTGCTCGGATGGTTTTGCGAGTGTCAAACTGATTGAAGTAGATGGAGCTGTGATGATGGCAAGAGTGCTTCATGGCTGGAATGAAGGCAAATAGTGTTGTTGTTGGCTCAAGGAAAGAGGTACAGGCACTAGGAGCTATGGACTCGAGAAGGGTATGATAATGTTGAAATGCAGAAGAAGCAAGAATGGAATATAAAGTCACGGTGTTCGGTGGCAAGAAGTTGGCTGGGTCTCTCAGGATTTTGGAATGGCCCATGGATGCCGCGCTAACCGGAGTCAGAGATCATGGTCTGCCGGTGTTGGCACTTAAAGCTTGGGCAAGTAATGGAAAATGTTTGAGCTCGAGTCAGGGATTCAGGTAGCAATTGAGAAGAGGCTCGAGAAGATCGGGTGGAGCTGAGAGTCATTGTTGGCCTGAGCCGCTATTGAAGCTGAGGGCTGTGTGAGTCTGATCCAGTGGAGTTGGTGTTGGATTGCTGAGAGAGGCAGTTGGTTGCAGGGAGTTTGGTCTTTTTTGTGTCTCGGTGAAGTAATAGGATTAGTGCACTAAATGGTGGTAGGTGTTTGCAACCGAGGTCTGAGATGCTCATGGTGGCAATTGTGACAAGGCAAGTGGGGGGTGATATTTGGAGCTGCTTTGCAGGCGTTGGATGCAATTTGTTGGGCTTGGAATGTGGAGTAGCAAGGCTAGGTCAGGCATGGACTTGAGTTGAGGCCCCGGTATGGTTGCAGGTAGCATTTGGATTTGGTGAAAAATGGCGGTAGGTGATGGCTCCGGTGATTGCCATTAGGTTGAGAGTGTCTTTGAGGATTTGAATGAGCTGCAGGTTAGGTATTATGGTTCGAAATGCCATCTTTGACAATGTATTGCAGAGTGTTCGGTTTGAGAGGCTTATGTGGTTGCAGGTTGCGGAGTTTGACACAAGTGGTGGAGTGGCAAGAGCACGAGAGCCGGGCTGTTAGTGCGTGATGGATTATTAAGGCAAGGTGGAATGGATTATTTGCAGGACGGGAGATTGAACTATGAGCAAGTAAAAATATGGCTCGAGAATTTGAGACATTGAGGTGGTGAAATTGAATTTGGAAAGCTGTGGGTGAGTCGACCATCTTGGTGAAGAAATTTGCGGCACAATGATTGCTATACACAGTTGCATTTGTGCAAGTAACCTAGGCTAAAGTCATTCAAACTTTGCTAAGATCGACAAGTGATCCCGACTCATCCGACAACCTTTCGGACCCCGACTGATCCAACTAAAGCTGACCGTTCCAAATCGTTGACCCGACCGATCCAACCCGTTGACCGGTGACCGGCGGACTTTATTGTCCACCGGAGCCGATTCAAGGCGACTTTCCCTGGCCGATTAAAGCCACAATCCCATTTTCCGACGCCTTTTTGGACATATTTTCTACATGGGTTTCTCTCTCGTGGGCTTGGTGGATTTACATCTAATGGACTTTGAAGACAAAACTTAGTTTTGGAAGGAGAGAAAGGCTATAAAAAGAGGAATTCTACAATTTTTGGAAATCATCATATCTCATATCTTTTCCTTGGGAACTTGGGAGAGCGTAGTTTTTGGGTTACACAACTAGGTTTGCTTTTGTTCATCTTCTTCTTTATTCCTTTGATATTTTTGTGATGAACTCCATAGCTATGAGTAGCTAAATTCTCTTTTATTGTTTAAGGATGTAGTCCGATTTTTAAAACTTGTGTTTGCTTTATGCATTAGTTTTTCTCTTGTTTATCGTTCAATTCTCTGCGGTTTTTATGATCACATGATTGAAGTATTGTGATAGGATTTTGAAGTTTGATTAGTTAAGTGGCCAATTAATTGAACTTGCATCTTAGTCCATAGCTATTTTAGGGTTTTTCATCAAGCGATAACCTTGAATACAAGTAGCATAATATGTTTACGGTTTGTAGTGATACACTCTCGTAATCATATGTAGAGTTTGACCATTGTCCGAATTGTTTTGCGTAACGCATGACAATTGTATTGATTAGCCTATTTACGAAACTTAATGCTCCTAGGAATTGAACTTG
The DNA here is from genome assembly GCA_023531295.1 of Papaver armeniacum. Taxonomy (NCBI): domain Eukaryota; kingdom Viridiplantae; phylum Streptophyta; class Magnoliopsida; order Ranunculales; family Papaveraceae; genus Papaver; species Papaver armeniacum. Next base: position 4,161 of record JAJJWW010012570.1, read on the forward strand.
ATTAGCGAGGCGTTAGGTTATTCTTTAGGTAGAATTCACATCTGTGACCCTAATGTTGTGTTGATGAACTTGAGAAATTAATAGATTATCTTGCTTTCTTGATTCTCTAGGCTTTTGATAACACAAGAGATTAAATAGTAATTCTATTCATATATGCAAACACATGTCTAAGATTGAAGATGAATTCCTTTGACCAATATCTCTCTCCATTGATTATTCTCTACAATTTATTTTGCTTTTAATTACTTTTACTTGTTTTTAGATACAAACAAACATACACCGGGTTTTCTAAAACTGAAAGTTTATAACAACCAACGCCTCTCTGTGGATACGAACTCTTTCTTATCGCTTACTATATTTATATTTAGTGGATCGAGAAAGTGAAATTATATTTGTCGGCTGACAACCGATCATTGTGCTAGCTTGAGCCATTTGTCATAAAAAAATATATTTTTTTCCTTCGAAGTGGTGGAGGTGAATGCTTTATTGATGTGCTGGTGAGTGGCGATGGATATGCTAGTGAGTGGTGGTGGTTGTCTAGTTGAGTGGTGGCCGTCGAGTAAAGTCTGAATAAGAATAACATTCAATGAGTTTTAGTGTAGGGTTAGGTAATGAGGTATATATATCTTAACGGTATGCAGACAAAATCTAGTTAAAGCATATATAAGATCAATGGTCATATTAGTTGGTTTATTCGGCTTGGCTCGGTCGTTTTGAGGCTCCAACTACTGACCAAGCCGAAGATCCTATAGTTGAGGTTTTTCAAGTTGTCATTTGTTCATTGGATGAACGACTCAGCTCAGTTTAAAGTTAGCCAATTCCGACCTCGTGTTTTGATGTTTCCCGGTTCTTGTGCAGCCCTGGTAACAAATTATACCAGATAACAAAAATTTTGACAATCCTAAAAAAAAAAAATTTACATGAAATATTTGTTAGCACAATCATGTAATTCAAGTTAACAATATTATTTTAATTCCACATATTTCAAAACTAGTGTATATATAAACATCCATTTGAAGGATGTGTTATTGCATATAAAATGGTAAATCTCCTCGCTACTAGAAGGACTTGATAAAAAGATAAATGAAAATTCTTTGAAAAATTTTAAAACGTTGGAGGAAACTATCATGAGAAATTACATAAGGATTTTATATCCATATTCGTTCGAAGAGGCAAACTTGAATGTCTAATTCTCAATTTTTGGTTGCCAGTAGTTTCTGGACGGTTTCCAAAGTCAATATAAAGTTTGGCTTTCGAGAAAAAGGGATATTGTGTCGTTAGAATTTGATCAAAAGTAAAAGAGATTAAAATTATTTAATTATATATATGTATATTTGTGAGTTATTATATGTCTTCTAAATCTTACTGTCATGCGCTAGATTAACAAGTTCGATAAATAAATCATCGTAATTTTCTTTTTATAGAAATAACTTATTTGACCCTTTTTTTTCTCCCAACATACCAAATTTACATTTTTCTTTTTATTTTCTTATCGGAAAAGAGAGGGGGTTAAAGAGACCCCAACCAGCAACAATGAAAAGAAAAGAAAAGAAAAGAAAACGAATATAGAAAAACCAACATAACCAAAGAAAGGAGGTCACAAACCCAACGAGACCCATCTAACGATAACACACCTTACCCATAGCGTCTTTTATTATGATTCTTCAAATCTTTTCCAAAATTAAGAGGTCGAAAAGACATCAACAAATTCACCTTAAGATCTGTTACTTGCGAAATGGTCAGCGACGTGGTTCGCCCCTCTATACGTATGATAGCATTACCAGTATAGCAAACTAAGTACGCAATCTCTTAATCGATTCCCACACATTGTGACAGGTTCAAGGAGATTTACAGACTGCATCTTTGAGGTCATTTTAGTTTTCGTATGAATTTTAGTTTTTTCTGAACACTAATTTAATTCATATTGTTAGTATTTATTTTTGTTGTTTCCGGTGTTTATGGACACATTTCTTCGCTATTTTGGCAATATTTTCTTCGTCTTTAAGACGATTTTTTCTTTGCTCTAGCAATTCCTCCCAAACTCCAAGTATTTCTTCGCTTACTATTTTTGATTCATCAAGAACATCAACGATTCCGCCTGTCCTCGCTTTAGATTCATCTTCATCAAGAGGGATTTAGAGCATCCGGGTTCGTTTGGATCTACAATATTTTGGGCAAAAAACTCCATTTTATTTGGAGCATCTCTTTGAAGAAGATAAGCATTTTAAATAGTCGGAGTTGATTCTGGTTCACACCATCATTCATCACTACTACATCTACAAAAGTTGGATGTCTTTGTGGTTCATGGTTGTTTCTCTTCACAATGAACTTGCAATCGATGTCATCATTTGTATATTGATTTTTATTATCTTGTATTTGGTGTTTTTGATAATCATGTAATCATTATTTTGATTTGAATGAATTGAAATATGATTTCCATCAACAAAAAAATAAATAAATGAAAGTGATATTCACGTTTATAGAAAACAATAGTACTTCGTTGAGCCATAACCACAAAAATCAATAAAATCCTTACACTTGCCTGAAAACCCTGAGAATTTTTTTTTTCAGAAATTATTTGAGTCATGACTTAAAGTTTTTTTTCTTCGAAGAAAAGGTTATATTAAAAAGAAAAACGCCTTTACAAAGTACAAAGGAAATCACTCACTCATAAGATCCTCCCAATTGCTCCAAATGAGACTAGGGGTATGATTTGAAGGTATTGGTGTTGCAAGACCATAAGACTACAAGCTGTTTAACAAGATCAATAGTCTCCGTTGTACATTTCTGACGACCACCAAACACTCTCTCCTTCCACAAGATCCAACAAATAGCATAGTGAATAATCTTCCACACCTCCTTACCTCTTCCATGCATCACATTCACCGAACACGCATTAAACAAATGTAGTAAAGTCTCTTTGATAGGCCACGATATCTTGAAAGCCTTAATAAAATAATCCAGATTTTAAAAGAATGGGTATAGTGCATAAACATATGATCTGACGTCTCCTTCTCGACAATGCAAAGAACACATAAGTCACTTTCAATGTCCATGCCACAATGAGCTAAAAAATAGCGTGACTTAAAGTTAGCTGCGAAACCATATACGTGTAGAGCTGACTCACAAATTAAAAATAGTTCATCATGCTGCTTTCATGTAAACCTTAATCTAATAATGATAAATATTTTCGAACAAAATGTCTAAACAGATTGTACGAGAAAACCCTTTGAAAACCGCCTCCTAACTTCACCTTATTTTCTACCGGGTCCATAGCACTCAGCCAGGACCCACCATTTTATAAAGTTCACTTTTTTTTTTTTTTTTTGGGGGTGGGGGGCTATTATGGGATATGACGGTTTCCATGTGGTTTTAAGACGGTCCATTAACAATTGCTCATTTTCTAGAAGGTCCGCTAAACGATTTATAAAAAAGGATGCCAATATTACTCGAGGATGATATCATTTTATATAGGAAAAATAAATATTACTGAGACCTTGACCGTTGGATCCTTGCAGTTGGTATCACCCGTTAATAGTGGTATTGTATCTCCCTTTATAAATCATGCCCGCTAAACATCCATGAACCACAGATAAAATATTAGACTGAATCACCCACAAATAAAGAACCCACAATTGGGGGATATCCAAACTAATTGGGGGATAGAGGAAAAGGACAAAACTTGGATCCAAATATCAATTCGTGAGTCACCCCTTATCTAAGTATTTTACGTAATACCTAATGTACCCCTCACTAATCATGTTTAGTGGTTAAATATAATTAGGTAAGTTAATAGTTTAGTTTGATAATCATTAGAATAAATCATTATCATTGAATTTGTTGATGCAACAACATTAAATCAAGATATTTACTTTCATGAAAGTTTATGGGAAGAACCAACCATGAAAGTAAACAAGTCAAATATACAAGTGCTCCAATTAGTCATATAGGTATTAATGTATTGAAATTTGATTTTTTTTCATTGAATCCCTATTATTATTTGAAAAACTGGGAAGGCTTGCATGGTAAAAGTATTATCGAGGATCGGAGTGGTCTTTTAGGCATGGTCGATTCCCAAATGAACCATCCAGGTTTGAGGACAAAAATATCTGAAAAAAATTTATACGAAATAAAAGTATCGGCATGGTATTCATCTGAATAACCATGCAAAGTGCAGAGTGAAATTCGCATGGTATTCATTTGAATAACCATGACGTTAACTCGTGACGGCATGGTCTTCATCCTAAATAACCATGCCTAGATCTTGAGGAACCCATCATCCTAAATAACCATGCCGCGCACTAGTACCTGGCATGGTTTTCATCCTAAATAACCATGCCAAGACTCCACTCAAGGCGCATGGTCTTCATCCCTACCGAATGTAAAAAAAATAAAAAATAAAAAGTGAGGGGAGGAGCCGTGAGAAGGGAGAAGAGAATTTGAAAGGGAGTGAGAAATATCAATTTAAAAGGGAGTAAGGTATATTTATGTTTGATTTAGCTTTTATTGTTTTAAAGGTAGTTTGTATTTTCTCCCCAAAAAAACACCCCTTAACAAACAATATTGGTTGGGGAAGTAATTTATATCACACAATTAGTTTTAGTATCCCAATTGGGCGTTCCAAATAAAACTTTAGACTCGTTTTAGGACTATCTGTGGCGGTCAAATCATTTTAGGACTATCTGGGCCGGTCAAATCACTTTTCAAAAAACAAAAAGTGAACCTCAAAACGCCAGGTGTTGTGTTTGTATACAATACCATGGACATCCGGCTTACACCAAATCAAACACCTCATAAGTATACCCCCAGACGACTACACCTCTCTTTAATGTTTTGATATTTTTTCTTTAACAAGATTCCCGCCATTCCTCTCACTCTCGTTTCAAAAACAAATCATGGATTCAACCCTAGAAATCGATCTGAAACAAACAAATCGAATCGTCTTCTTAATCGATCTCTACCCTCTATTCACTCAAAACCCTAAATCATCATCATACATATCTTCGATTTTAACCTCAACCCAGAAACTTCTCGAATTCTCGCCTCTCTCTTCATCGCTCTTTTCGCATTCAAATTCTTCATATCCTCGCTCTCTCCAGTACTCTCATCTTCCAAAATCGGTAAATTCAGTTCTTCTTTTTCTTTTGATTCCCAATCACAAACCCTAGTTTCACTTACTGAAGCTCTCGATTCATTTTCCCCAATTTTGAAACCGATTGACGAAAATGCCCTTGAGTCAGTGAGTAAATTGCCGAAATGCCATCATGTAGCTGAAGCTGCAGGGAGGTTATGCTTAAGTATACTTGGGAGGATGGAGCTGAGGATTTTAAAGGTATGGTTGATTGTTCATTTGTGAAGAGAAATTTGATTCTTGTTTTTTCGCCGGCTTTTAAATTGGTGGCTGATTTTGTTGGTATTGAGGGGGATGAATTGGTTAGTGATAATGTGTTTTGTGGAGATTTTGTGAGAAATTTAGGGTTTGAGAGATGGGTTTGCAGTAGAGATATACATTTGAGCTGGGTTAGTGTTAATGGTGAAGAGAATGTTGAAAATGAGGCAGATTTTTCGGAGTTTATGGAAAGTGGGGTGAAGAGATTTGGATGGGGGTTTTGTTCGGCTGATGCGATAAACTTGGGTTCTAGTCTTGTACCGTTTGGTTTAATTTATCCGAAAATTGGTTGTTGTAAGTTGGGTGTTGATGATGCCTGTGGAAAGAAATGTCGTGCGGAATTAAGTCTTGAGATATTAGATGTGAATGGAAGACCTTTGGAGTGTAATTGTTGTGATCTTGAAATGATTGAAATGAAAGTGTCTAGAAGAAGGCCTTTGTGTAATTCGGGTGTGTTGGAAAGCAGGGGAAGTAATGATGAAGGGAGAATGTTTTGGGGAAGTGCTATTGATCAGCGGAGGAAAATATGTGTTAAGGAGGTGAGGAAGAGTGATGAGATTGTGAACATTAAGGACAAAGTACGCAATTTATTACTCATACGTGGATTCTCAGGGGATCAGAAAAATGAGTTGAAGGTAGATGCTACTCAAGGTGTTTTTTATGCAGACAGGGTCCTTGAAATGCTTAGAATGGAAAGAGCGAGTTCATTCCTGGAAAACCTATTTGGCAGATATTGCTAGCTTTCCTCTACAGGGGCAGCTACTCAGCTCTGGTGACTGTTCTGAACAAAGATGGGGTTTCCATGAACAGGAATCATGAAGCCATTCACAGTTAACTCGGCCTTTCTCTATGTTTTAGATGGTGCATTATCATTTAATGAATTATTAAGTGAAGCTGATGAAGTTTGTTCTGGATTTGAGCAATGTTCTGTTAGGAAACTTAGTGAGACACCTAATATGGACGCTGAATTATCTACACCCAGCTGATACTCAGAACGAGGAACGATCTTCCCAAAAATCCACAGAGTCTCAGGGTGGTATTATGAGAAAGAACAGAAAGGGTTTGAAGTTTGTTCAAAACCTCTCTTGGAGCTCCTTCTGTGAGGCTGCTCTTAGAAATACTGAGATGAATTTAGAAGAAATCTATATTGATAGGGAGTGTAATCATTCGAAGAAGTTCAAATTCTTGAAATGCTGGATGAAACAAACAAGGAAGCTTAGCTCTCAAACCCGCATCAAACCGCAGGAACAAGAGCAACAGCATGTAAGTGCCAACGAGGAAACACAGAATAGACTTATGAAGTTGAGCAAGAAATTCAGCTGCCCATCTCATCTTCTTTTCTCTATTGGAGAAGCTTCTGCAGAGGTAGCTCCTGATATGAATGATGGAGCCACCCCTGCTTGGTCAGAAACTTCAGAAACTTTCTTAAGTAGTATTTCTGAGAAGATACAACAAAGTCTAATATTCGAAAGACATGGAGCTGGGTGCTTTGGCAGAGCGACTTGTTTATTCATCTGTTCATTGGTTATACCGGAAGCTTGAAACAGATAAATACCATTGAGAATTCAAATTCCAAAGAACAGTCAGAGGATGGTTGTGGTGGATTGGTTGCTGCCGAGCTAATAAAGCTTTTACTGGTAGACCCAAAGGATTTGGCAATGAAGCACAAAAGCAGTGACCCATCAGCTATTGCATCTGATTCACTTGACCGCTTACACTTGGGAGAATATAAAGTTAGAGAGTATCCTTTTCTATTCTGCTCTCTTTGTTCAGTTGTTTGTATTCTTCTGTTTTTGTTTGTATGCAGCTGTATTTAAATGTGTCAAACCAAAGCATGTCATCCTTAATAAAAACAAGGTATGAGTTGCAGGTTTTGTTCAGGATGGAGATACTCCAGTCAAAAGTTGGAGGGAGTATTAAAGACAGTATGAAACAAAAGATGGTGAAGCAGATCTGCTCATTCTTGGAGACCATACAGTTGCATCATGCAGAAGGCTTTTTGGGGCAATTTTAGCCTAGATGCTTATGTCAGAAAGACAATAAAAAAAAGGTTAGCATTTACCTTTTATAGCGAAAATTGTCCAAGCGTTGCTTCCGTTAGGTTTGAGCCTTTTAAACCGTAATAGATTTTCTGCTCTGTAGCTCAAATCATGCATTTATATGACTTATTATGATTATTGTTTTCATGAGCTTAGAAATTATCAAGAAAATGATTCACAACCAATTTCAGAAGTGTACATACAAGATTTAACTTTAGAAAATGAAATACCACGTTCACAATTGAATGTTGGGTATACTTTTATTCATGATCTTATTGTATAAAACTGCAGGTATGGTCACTCATTAGAAGACGTGGTTCACAGAATATACACCCGAATGGATCTATTACTTTTCGAAGACGACGAAGGAGAGCTCTCTGGATCTCTTTAACAGTGAAGATAGTGAAAACCCTCAAAGAGAAATTGTAGGGGAAAACGATATTGGTGGAAATGTTGGAACAAAACCATCCACTTCAGCAGGCAAGTCATCCCGTCGACGGGAAACTTATTCCAAGGCCCTTCGAGGGTTGAGAAAAGAACATAAAATCACTTCAGTTGAAGCTCAAGAGAGGAAAGTAAAGAATTGCAAGTTAAATTCATTTGCAAAAGGAATCAATCTTCGGAAGGTGTGGGCTCCCAATCAGCTAAATACGGCAATGCCAAAGTCTGAAGTTACTCGCAAGGTTCCAAAGAGGAAACAACGACGCTACTACGACGTAGTGTGTGAGACCCCAATGTCACGGAATAAACGTTCATGTATGGGTGATGAAGGTCAGTCAAGTGATTGGACAGATTTCTTTGGTTCTGTTTCTAAATCTTTGTTTCAGGATAATAATGCTGGTGATTCAAACCACACCTCTGCAGATTCATGAATCTGTGTTTGTACCATATATGTTTTAGGAATTCATTGATCTTAGTGTTACAGAGGGAAGATTGCCAACAAATGAATGTTCTTACTGTCACATAGTTATAAAAAGTTGGCCCAGATAAGAATTATCTCAGTCCATCAATTTTTTTTATTACCTGTAATAACTGAAGGATCCCAGTGAAACCATTAGTTTGTAAGTTCTTTTACTGTAGTTTATTCATCATATTTGCATTATCTTGCTATTGTTCATTGATTTTTTTTTTTTGCAACGCAATTTTAGTAATCCTATTAAGAGCAAGTCTTATGGTGGAATCCATCCATCTTCCACGCCACCTCAAACACTTGGAACTGTGGATGGAAGCGTAAGTCTAATGGTGGAATAGTAGAAAGCTAATCTTAATGGAGCTAAGCTCCATTCTTAATAGCGCTAAAAAAACGCCAATCTTAATGGAGCTAAGCTCCAATCTTATTAGCGTTTTTTTTCTTAGCCGTTAGATTCTCAACAATTCAGTTTAAATCTACGGATAAAAAAAAAACGCTTAATCTTAATGGAGCTAAGCTCAATCTTATTAAGCGTTTTTTTTCTTAGCCGTTAGATTCTCAACAACTCAGTTTAAATATACGGATAAAAAAAACGCCAATCTTAATGGAGCTAAGCTCCAATCTTAATAGCGTTTTACGCTATTCTTATTGTTTTTTTCTTGTCCTCTACCGCGCCATTCTTATTGGCGTTCAGCGCTATTGTTATTGGAGTTTTACGCCAATCTTAACGAAACCATGGAAGGTTGCTTGGATTTTCTGTGGAAGACCCGAACTTGGAAGCCATTAGAGTTGACATTCCATGGATTTTCCACACTTGGAATAGCTTGGATTCCACCATAAGACTTGCACTAACTGTGTCCTTTTGGCATGTCATTGTAGTTTTAATGTGTAGAGTCATGGCATTGAGATTCAAAACAATGTTTTACATAACATGTACTCCCTCCGTCCCCAATATATAGGCGGAATTTGCGATTTCTCTTAAAATAAGAAAAATATGGATTTCATAAATTTCCATTACTTTTCTTATTTTGCCCTTTATCTCATTTCCAAGACAAGAGACATTAACTTATTTGTTATGATATCCATGCATTATAAATAAGGGTATACCAGGTTCATGACATAGAATGGATCTAAAACCTTATATAAATAAGCAGTTTCTTGCCGGATGTTTTTGTTCTATACTCCAATGAAAAGACTAGTTGCTTCAATAAAAAAAAAAAAAAAAAAAAAGTTTAGATGGTGGAGGGAACTGTAATTATTAGAAGTTACAAATGGATTAAATATTTGTTAATCTTCTAATTTGACTGTACCCAATCCAAATCATTCAAATGTTCTTATGCTTACAAAAATGCAAGTATTGGAGTATAGCTAAATGATACCCAAAACAAATCAATAGGTGGAAATTTGTATTTATACACAGCTAAACCTAAATGTATTTTTAAGTTATTTGACTGTAATCCACCACTGGGCCGAAATGCCGGCACATCTAGCAGGTACCTTAAATTTCTGTAACTGAAGCTATCAGGTGTCAGCCTAGGAGAGTGGAGTAAATCCAAGAATTGAGAAACTGAAACAATTGTCGTATAAAAAAGTTAACTTTTTTTAATTTTAAAAGTCATTTTGAAAAAAATAACTTTTTGTTTTTCGCTTTAATTACGTCAAACAATATCTTCTTAAGTGGGTGTTTGCGTTTACTTGACTCAGAGGGAAGAATACCAAACAATGTTCTCACTCTCATATAGTTATAGAAACTTGACTCGGATAAAAATTATCACGAGTCCTTCAAATTCTTTTTAATTAAGCTAATCGAAGGATCTCGGTGAAACCATTAGTTTGTAAGTTCTTTTCATCATTTATTCTTCATATATCCCTTATCTAGCATCTAGTGAGTTTATTTTTCCTGTGAGGCTAATTATTTAGGAATCCATTTTTATTTACTGTGTTCTTTTGACATGTAATTTTAATGAGTAGGATCATGGCACTAACATTCCAAACAGAATTCAGCAAAAATTCTAAACAGGCTACCCCCTAAACTCCCCCCAAACCGCTCAGACTCAGCTGGTGGGGACCCTAAACTCCCCCCAAACCGCTCAGACTCAGCTGGTGGACCTAACTCAACCGTTAATGGCCCCTTGCTAATTCTCTGAGGGCGGGTCCCACCCTCCCCACTCACATAACAGTTTTAGAGTTGTTTAGCGGGCGGTCCAGCCATAATTTCTCTAAATCAGTTGCTAGCAAAAGATTTATGGCTTAAAAAGGAAGGCAATTTGTATGCAAAACAATCATGTAGACAATTTTTTTAATAGAGGTTCTAACATGAAGTTTGGTGAGCAGAATCATGAAATTATGGTTCAATGATGTATGATACTTGTTTCATGACCTTGAATAGAGTACTGAAACAGTGAAACATATAAATATTCAGTTGCCTGATGATTTCTCAGTGATAAAGCTAATTGGAAAAGAAGATATTGGAAAAACAAACGAAAATAATTACAAATTTAGATGTTGGAGAAACTGTTATTAGAAATTACAAATGATTTAAACCTTATCATTTGCTATGCGAGTGGACCGTGAAACAACTTATATTAGGGATTTGGTAAACGATAAAGAAAAAAAAGCTGTGTTTGAGTTTGTTGTATTCCGTTTTCTCTCTAATAAGTTAAAATCGTGTTCCTAATCTAATTATGAATTGTTAATTGTTTTTTAGATCTTGTTATTTATTTTCATCAGCTTAGATTGGGAAATGGTCCACCATTGTATCTAAATTCCCGCACATCCAGCTGTGTTCTTTTGTGACTAGATATACGAGGTAGTAAAATGCGTGTACATTTCTGAAAGCAAAAATCAATTGCAGAAGTGAGAGTCAAGATTTTTTTTCACATTATTTTTATTTTTAGAAGTCATTTTCAAAATTTGTTGGCAACCTATGGCTTTTCGACTTAATTGTGCCCCACAAATCCCCTGTCTCAGTCCCTTTTGGCTCACTTGGATAAGTCGACGACTTCAAGCAACAATACGGAATTGAGTTTTTCGTCCGGTGGATCTCAAAAAATATCTTCTTAAGACATTGTTTGGATATTAGAACCTCGGAAAGCAGAAATTAATCTCAGAAATCATAATCCATTAACTTACAAAAAGTAGACTTTTTGGTTGTTAAAACTATGATGACATTGTATTCTTAAACTAACTTTTAGCTTTCGACATACTTAAATGGAAAGTAACTTAAAATGTATTTTCCCAAAATCAATCCAAACACTTAGAACTTCCAAAATACAAAGTTAATCCGAGTAACTTAAATGGATTTTGCGAATTGGGAACCGTAATTATGCTTTGCTAAATAGGACTGCGTTTCATTCCGTAATCAATTTTATCTAATAAGCTCAAATCATATGATATTAATTTGCTAATTGTTTTACAAATATTTTTATTTATTTGTGACTAGGAAAATGATCTACCCACAAGTATCCAAATCCCGCACATCCATCTGTGTGCCCTCAATTTTTGTGGAATGAAGTTGTCAGTTTAAAGTTTAGAGGGTGTGTGGATATCATAAGTAGGATTCAATCTAAAAAATCGAAGCAAAAAATTAATATTTGTTTAGTAAAAAATTAACTTCTTATTTTTGAAAATCATTGCGAAATTAAATTTCAAAACTAGCTTATGGATGTTCGACTTAATTAAGACGAAAAGTATCTTTTTAAGACAATGTTCGGAATCTTTAGATACAAGAGTGTCATGACCCATGTTTGGGCTGCCAAGTTAAGTTAGGGGCATCTAGGTTATGGGGATCTAGTTATCTATTTCGTATAAGCAGTAGTTATTTAACCGTGATTAATAGTTAATGGTTATTGCTAAGAATGATTAGTAGAGTACTTGTGCGTGAGTGCACACGTGCACACTAGACTCTATCATTTATATCCCCTTTTGTTTGTAAAACTTATCATGAAATCAGTATCCAAATATCTTTTCTCTAAATTTCTATTCTCAATCCAATATATATCTTTAGAGATTTTGAATTGTTTCTGTGCTAAAATTTGTAAGGTAGATCCTTACACAGAACCTCCATAAGTATAAGTTAATCCCAGAAATTTGAAGCCAAAACAATTTGACTTCCAAAAGGTGTATTTTTTGCTTTTAAAAATTATTCAGAAATTGTGTTCACAAATTAAATTTTGGCTTTTCAATTTAATTAAGTGGAAAGGTATCTTCAGAAATAGATTTTACCCAAAACAATGCAAACACTTTAGAACTTGCAGAAGCGGAAGCCAATCCCACAAGTATGAAGCCATGGCAATTTGATTCACAAAAGCAGATCCTTTTACTTTTGAAAACCATTTCGAAATTGTGTCTATACACTAACTTCGGTTTTTCGACTTAAGTAATTTTTGAAAATGGATTTTACCCAAATTAATTCAAACACCTAGAACTTCCCGAATGAAGACAATCCAAGAAGTATGAGGCCATGACAATTTGATTCACACAAAGAAGATCTTTTTACTTTTGCAAACAATTTTGAAATTGTGTCTGCAAACTAACTTAGTTTTCTACCTAAGTAACTTCCTCGGAATGGATCTTTTACCCATGTCAATTCAAACACCTAGAACCTCCACCCAAGTGCCACTTCCAACTCAAATTCCCCTACCTAGCTAGTTAAAAATGAATGAATCCGGGTTTACAATGGTCGGATTATTCCTCGCTCACCTCTTTAAATATATAGAACTCCCAAATATGTCTTCTTTAAGCATCCTTGATCCAGGAGAAAAACAAAATTTTTGAATAAATGGCGAAGAAGATGAATGGGATTGAGGTTATAAATATCTCTGTCTCGACGAAGAAGACGATGAAAGTTCTCTGAAATAACATATAACTCGGTCAAATCTGCTGTGAAAGCCAAAAATATGAAGAAGAAGAAATGACTAGTAATCGATGATGATGTTTGTTCGATCTTGGAAATTAATCCTTTTGATTATGTTGATAAAATCTCTGTAATGAAGTCGCTAAGGCATTTCGGAAGATCTCAACATTATAGTTGAAGTTGGTCATTTTTAATTAACAAAAAGTATAAAAAGTACACCTTTTCTTGTTAAAAATCATTTTAATTTGTGTTTATAAATTAAATTCTGGTTTTTCGACTTAAGTAACTTCGAAATGGATATTTTTTACCCAAGTCAATTCAAACACATATAACCTCCTCACAAGTCAATTCAAACACCCAAAATACAAATTTATGTATTTGTTCTTGAAGAGACTTCTTTTCTAAAGGCCATTCTAGAACTAGGTTCTCAATTTATACTTTCTTTTACATTTGTTTTGTTATTATCAGGGTGAATCTATTGTTTTGACATGTAAGGTTAATTAATAGTTTCATGTCTTGAGATTTAAAATAATGTTTTACAAAATGTGTAACAAATTAGGTTGCTAGCAAAAGGTTGAAGGTTTAAAAAGAAAGGCATATGGAAAACAATCACCTAATTTTTTCTTTTTTTAGTATGAAATTTGGTGAGCACTATCATGAAATTTGGGTTCAATGGTGTTTGATACTTGTTTCAAGATATAGAGTTGATCATAAAACTTACATATTAGCTTGATGTTTTTATTCTACATACAAGTTATGATGAAACCAGTTGGTTAAGAAGTTATTAAAAAACAAAAGAGAACAATTACAAATTTAGATGTTGGAGGAGACTTCAATTAGAAATTGCAAAAGAATCAAACTTGTGCAGTCATTATATAAGTTATGAAGAAATAACCATTGTTGTCGACTATATGCAAGTCAAATCTTTATTTTTTGTCTATATTTTGGTAATTATACTCCACTAAATAGTGTTGAGTTTCGACTTTAATCCGGGTTTTCACTAATAAGCTCTAATCATATTTATGTGCTATTATGAATGATAGTTGTTTTGTAAATCTTGTTATATTTTCTTATAATTAAGCTTGAAATCGGAAAATGATCCACCACAATACCCCAAATGCTTGTACATCCAGCTATGTGCCTTGATTTTTGAGACTCAACACTTCGAGTGAAAGATAAAAGGGTGTTTGGATATCAGAAACAAACACATCTGTTTTCTTTTCCAAGAAAAGAAGTCGATATCAGAAACTAGAAGCAAAAAGATGAATTAATTTGAAAAGTCATTCCAAAATTAAATTCCCAAACTAAATTAGACTAAAACTTGGATCAAAAATTATCTTCTTGAGAGAATGCTTGGATAGCCAAAGGAGGATCAAACATTAGATCAAAAATTCTCACTACTTTACGGACCGGAATTCAACTCAAAAGAACATAAAAACTATTTGATTCACAAAATGTAGATTATTTATTTCTAAAATTATTTTGAAACTTTGTTGGCAAAATAATTTCGTTTTCGACGCAAGTAACTTAACTTCCCATATGGATTTTACCCAAGTCAATTTCGAACACCTAGAACCTCCTCCTAAGGCCTCTTCCTATGCACATGCCAAAACATGGTATTTGGCATATATGCACCCACTATGGGTATGCCAAATCGCAAACTCATATGCCAATATGTTATTTCGGCATATAGGCATACACCAGTGAGTTTCCAGCGAGCGATAGAGTCTTCATCGCTCGATGGTCCTTATCGTTCGATGGTCATTTAATCGACAATGACAAATCAAAGCTGTCGCTTAGTACTTTGATAATCGCTCATAGGATCTTCATCCAACGGCTAATATTTCCCCCTCCGGATTTCAACCAATTCCAACCCAACTTCAAATTCATTTCACCATGCATAGTGCATAACCGAAGTGGATTTGACTACGGAGGAAATAACATGGATCATGATAGTTAGGTGAAATCATCTTAAGGTGAATTTTTCTTTTTTATTGGTCTAATTAGCTACTATGAAGGTGAATTTTTAATGAAATGTAAACGGTTTTAATCAATATTAATTTAAAAGATAATTTCAATTAATCTAAAAAACAAAATTACATTTCACATTCGCTACTCATTTCCTTGTCCGTTTCCTCCGGACCAAAGATCCAATTTCGCATTTTACTGGATCCATAGAGTTGTTCAACAAACTAGTTAAGGTGCCGGTTTGAGACTGACTTTGGTGGTTGAGTCTCATCGGAATCACCATAACCTTGATAAGCAATGGGAGTACGGGGTATGGGAACATTATACAAATCTTGAAATACGGTGTGGTTGATATTGTTCTTGGAATGGTTGAAATGTCATGAGGTTGAGGCAATTAGAGTATCTGATTTGTTTGCCTAACTACTTCCATGTTCACACACCACCACCGGAGTCAAATGTATGTCACCAGAATGACTAAACATCGTGCAGGAGTTGTATCCAAACCAATGTTTTCTTCACCACCAGCGTACTCCTTGAAAGTATCAACACCATGTTTGGGGTTGAACTTTCCGGATCCTCCTCCATACGACGACGTCTCGATCTTCTTTCACCACTTTCTTGACTTCGACGACTTTGCCGACTTCTTTGATGACACGACTTTGCACGGCTTCCACGGGACTCGATCAGTACCAACTCCAACACCAGACTCAAACCTCTACGGCTACAACATCAGGACTCATGTCATACATCATGCTTTCTCAAACTTTGCATCTGTTCCAAGTGCATATTCAAATCTCAAGAAGAGCTCATAATTGTTACGCCGGTCGATACTCCAACTCGTAGCATTGACCAGCCCCGAGGTATGGATAAGTCCAGTAGGTGCACTAGAAACAATTGGATAAGTAACAATCTCTCCAGGATGTCTTTGGATATAGTCTTTACTTCCCACTAAAATGGTGGCATGTATGACGATGAACTTTGAGAAGGATATGCAAATACGTCACCCGTCGTCTCGTGGAGGTTGGGAAGGAAGAAATTCATTGTCAAGTGGCAACCTACCTAAAGCCGAAATCCATCCGACCCAAACTTTGCGGTTGCATGGAAATATTTGGCTTGAAAATAGTATTAAACCAAGATAGGTACTCATTTATTCCATCGGCTCCGGATCAATTCATCCCGACTTCTTGCCAACTATGACCTTCTCTTATCAATTTGAAGTAATCTGCCATTTGAAACATCTGTCTTGGGATAAGGGTTGATAGCTATCACCGATCTCCCTTTGCAAATGAAGAAGGCTGTCTTTCACCATAATACCAAACACCCTTCTCGAAATAAAAATGTATAACACCATCCTTTTAAGGCTTAACTCTACCGTTGTGACTCTAGTTCTTTTCGAACTCGTACTTTCATATGGCCGTGGAGATAAGGTTATGGCTTATTCTACTAACTGCCAATCTTATGAACAATGGCATTATGTTGACCATCTTCAATCCGTAGCTTCCCAATTCTAGAATCATACTTTCGCATGATCTAAATACATTCGTATAATTCTTAAGACAAGGTTCCTAAACACGGAAATATGTATACCACCAATACGAAAAAAAATAACATTCACTGTGTTAATAACTTTTTCATATGAAAATGACAAATAAATACATAATGTGAAAAAGATTGGTTCTTACCTCCGAACTCCCCAAAAGCATTAAAACTATCTTTATCACACGTGAATTATCACTTAGGCAATGTAAATCTACGATAAAATCGCGGTCCCCAATCATATGTTGGTGCTTGCTCTAAATCTTCTAATGCTTCGAGAAAAGCCCAATTAACACTCATGAGCTAGCATTTGGAAGCTTAGAGACATTGGCCCGGTGTCCACAATACAAACAGACGTTCTAGCTCCTCAAAATGGTGGGGATCAAATATTGATTACCGACTTCCCTGTTTTTCATTCATTCTTACAAAGATAACGCCGGAAAAAACTTTTTCAACCCGGACACCTTCAACCCATACGCCTTTATTTGTCTATGTGAAGGATTTCCTTCTAATTCATTTGAGTATAAAGGAAGTCTTTCTTTCCATCTACCTTCTGATAACCACTTTAGTCTATTAAATGGAATGGAGTTCCCTTGGCATGGAAGGTGGGTTAACATGTATAAATCTATCTATTGTAACTCCTATTAACAATAATTATTCATAATTAGAATTTGTTGATTTTTATGAAATAAAACACATAATCTAAAAATTAAATTACGAGGAAAAGACCGACTTACCGCATTCAAAGTCCTTTGAAAAAGAACGTGTTTGTAGTCTTTCACCATCGTTCCTAATATAACTTGAACACCTTGAGTCCTGTGGTTTCTAGGTTGTATTTGATATAGATGTCGCCAGAGGATATCTTCTCACTCTCTCTTGAACAAAGCACCAGGAAGTAATTGAAAAATTGTACGTAACTTCGAGTCCATCCACCTCTTAGATTTATAGCGTTATATCGCCCCTCATTATCGAAAGGTGATTAGAGAATACACCTTCACCCCGGCACTAGTCTAACATTATTAAACTCATAATTTGTATCCACAACAAAACTTACTCCACTGCCTGGGGTACTTGTAGATGATTTCCCTTTTTTGTTTCTTTTTCTTTCTCCATATCTCGATTAAGATAATCGTTTGAAGGTTTTCTTTAAGAAGAATTGAGAAGAAAATCGTTGGTTTCAGGAAAAGGTTTTAAGAAGAATTGAGAAGAGTTTAGAAGAGGGTGGGAGTATAGTTGCGGTATTTATAGACGCGGCGAAACTCGGCGGTAACGATATTGATTATATCGTGATATGAGTGAATTCGGCGATATTGACAATCGCGGCGATAAAGACTTTATCGGCCGGGAGATGTGTCACATCGCCTCGCACAGTGAAGTCGATCATCGGCGGTTTATAAATAGTGGCGCAAATGGTTTGGCATGCCACTGGCATGCCAAACACCATTTTTTTGCATGTGCATAGGAAGAGGCCTAAGTCCCAAACTGAAGT
The DNA here is from genome assembly GCA_023531295.1 of Papaver armeniacum. Lineage (NCBI taxonomy): Eukaryota > Viridiplantae > Streptophyta > Magnoliopsida > Ranunculales > Papaveraceae > Papaver > Papaver armeniacum. The sequence continues at coordinate 22,347 of JAJJWW010012570.1, forward strand.
TCCACCACCTAGTTAGAAATGAATGAACCCGGGTTTACAACGGTCGGATTATTCCTCTCTCTCCTCTTTAAATATACGGAACTCCCAAATGTCTCTTCTTTAACTGTACTTGATCCAGAGAGAGAAAAACAAGATTTTCGAAAAAATGGCGAAGAAAATGAATGGGATTGAGGTCATAGATATCTGGTCTGATGAAGAAGACGATGGAAGTTCTCCTGTAATAGCATATAACTCGATCAAATCTGCTGTGAAAGGAGAAAATTTAAAGAAGAAAAGACTAGTAATTGATGATGATGACTGTTCGATTCTGGAAATTAATCCTTTTGATTCTGTTGATAAACTCTCTACCGATGAAGCTGCTGAGGAATCTCAGGAAGATCTTACTGTTATAGCTGAAGTTGGTCAGGTAATTCACAAAAAAACCCTAATCTTTGCTTTTCTTTTTTGATTTTAGGGCAATTTTAGGGCAAATTGGAAAAGTCCCTTTTGTGTTTAGTCATGAATTTGATTAACTGAAGTGAACCCTTTTATGTATACAAGAAAGGGTTTTGAGGAATTAGGGTTTATGTGTTTTCTTGATGTGACCTAGAATGTGGTGATTTGAAGTGGAAATTGGATTTGGTTTGAGTAGTGAGAGTCCTTTTGAATCCCTAATTTGACTAATATGATTATGATCTTTCTTTGTTGAAGGTTGCTTGCAGAGATTATCCGCATTCGAGACATCTTTGTGTGAAATTCCCGTTCAACACGACACCACATGCTAGCTACTGCCAACAGGTATAAAGTTTCTTCAGTTGTACCAATCAATACTTGTGTAGTTGTGTTTAGTATGGATCACCATTCTAGCTACTGCCAACAGATATAAAGTTTCTTCAGTTGAACCAGTCAATACTTGTGTAGTTGTGTTTAGTGTCGGATCACCATTCGGTATAAGATGTGGTTTATGCCTGGATTTATTGTTTTGCAACATATGTAGTGCTAATGAACTAGGAATCCTTTATCAGCATAGTATGTCAGTAATGAACTAGCAACGGTAATGCTTCAGATACTTGCATAAAAACCCAAGGGGCTGGAAAAACCACATAGCAGCATCAATTCCGTATGCTAGAAGTAGATGGTAATAGAAAAGGAGTAATTAGTCAACAAGTTAAGGTAGAGTTTCATTTACGGCGTTAGTTATAGGAAATATGGACAAATGTGTGTGCATACCCTCGAAGAATTGTTTGATCTTGTCGAGCAATTTTTGTGTGAAATAGAGTGTTCCTTGAGTAGCAGCTGGCTAGGAGTATCCAGTCTCTGGATGGTCTGATGTTTGGGCTGTGCTCCTTTGAAGAATTAGCTGCAGAACAGCAGAAGTGGTGCTAATGAACTAGGAATCCTTCATCAGCATGGTATGTCAGTAATGGGAAAACCACGTTGCAGGATCAATTTCGTAATGCTAGATCCTAGATGGTAAAAAGGAAAATAAGAAGTTAACAAATTAAGGTAGAGTATCATTTACAATGGTAGTGATAGGAAATGTGGACAAATGTGTGTGCATACTTCATACTCTTGAAGAATTGTTTTGATCTTGTCGGGCACTTCTTTAAAAGAGTTTAACTTGAGTAGCAACTGGCTAGGATCTAGTCTCTAGTTGTTCTGATGTTTGCGGCTGTGCTCTGTTGAAGAATTAGTTGCAGAACAGCAGAAGTAGTGTAACTAGTTGACAATGTTGAATGCTAGGTTTATGTAAGCTGATCTTGGGTTAACCATTATACGTGGCTCAAAGAGTCAAAGTACACATTACATGACACTACTTCATATCATGATGGTGTAAAACCAAAATTGTGTAGATGGATGATTTTACTGACTTCTGGGGATGCACATTGAACTCTGTCATTGACTACTTGTCATATTGTTATCTGTTGTTAGGTTTACAGATTTACAGAATTCACTAGATGAATAAGGAAGTCTTTCTACAGCTTGTGCTTTTGGCAGGTTTTCACCCGCTTGAGTAAAATGTATTAGAAATAAATGTTTGTTAGCATATGGCTTGATATTTCTAAGCTATCAGTTGTGATACATCACTTGTTACTTAGAATATAGTCTCTTGTAAAGTCCAAATATAAATTCATGTTAGTGTAGTCTGTTCTTGATTCAATAGCTAAGATTGTAACACTTCGTCTAACTCCTGGCTTAAATAACAATTGGATATTGATGTGACATTTGATTACTTTTTCGGTTGAATACACTACCCACAATCTTCTGATCACAAGATAGTTCTGTCTTCTGAAACTCTCTGGAGTACACTTTCTCAATCTAACTATTGTATGTTGATGTAGCATTTGAATAGTTCTTTGGTTTCATACAACGCCCGGAATCAAAAGATAGTTACTGCCTTCTGAAACTCTCTGAAGTACACTTTCCCAGTCTAACCAGGCAAACTTATGTATTTGTTGCAGTGCTACTGTTACGTTTGTGATTCAGTTGCTCCTTGTAAATTTTGGGCAGCCCCAGTGGAACACTGTCATGCAACAGCACTTGAATCAAAGTGGAGGATTCTGAGAGAACATCGGAAGCATGGTTTCTTCAAGGACCGCAGACGTAGTTGATTATGCTGGGGAGTTTCTTTTTGGACATACAGATACTAGTCATTGTACAATAATTCTGTGTCAGGTTTGGTCTTCTGATTTTAGAATCAGATCCACGTGATATACTCTACTCGCGCTTACTGCAAAATCGGCTTACATCTTTTGGTTCCAACTGTTTGCTGGTACAGCTGTAGTAGTACTGATGGACTTTTTTCAGTTTATCTTTTCCGGTCAGCTGATATGTAAAAATTATTCAGACTTTAGAGCTAATGAAAAATGAAAAAGTTTGATAATTTTTTCTGGTGTCTTTAGTGCATAGCTTTAATTGTAGCTCTTAGTATGAATTCAAGAAATTCGCCACCTTGATTCTCCTAGACCAGGAGGATAACTATTGCCTATTAGTATGAGCCCCCGGAAACGATTTACCAGTACAGGTTTAAATCAAAATAAGAGATAATCTATGGGAGATGATACACACACCAAACAGGTGCCCCCGAAAACCCGCCCGAATCTAACAAACATGAAGAGCCCCACATCCTGTTTTTTCTGGCTTGTGGGCCCCACGTTTCTGTGAGACTCGGGAAGTTTTGCGGGAGTTTTTGTTGGGTGAGTTTAGCATTTCCGATAATCCAGTGGTAGGAAAAAGACTATAGCATCTTTAAGATTCAAATTTACAAATCGTCACTTGCTTCATAGCAAATGTTTGGTTTGAAGAACATGAATCGCAAAGACCTTATGCCAACATGTAAATTTGGTGAGCACCCTCATGGGATTTGGTTCCAACATTGCCACTTGGATGTCATTTATACCAACTCATATCTGTACTTAAGCTCAATATGATTTACTCATCATTACAAAATTATAAACACTGCTAAAAGAAGAATCGATCAAATGAAAATAGATTGGTCAATAATTGAGATGGTGGAGGAAACTGTTAGGACCAATTGTAAAAGATAAAAAATAGATATAAATCAAACTTTATCTTCTTTTGTGTCACGGTGGGTTCTAGACCACAACTGACGGACTCTCAATCCAGGGTTATTGTAAAATAAATACAATAGGCTCTACTAGTGAATATTGTGATGTAGCAAATCGTGGGATTATCAAAGAAAGAGATAGGATTTTGTGGCATGCTTTGGCATACATCTTCGACAGAGACAACAACAACATTGTTGAGGTGTGATCAATTATTCTTTCCAACCGGTTTTCTATAATTTCACGCTAACTAATTGGAAGTGGGAATCAGGGATACAAGTTATCAAGTGGAGAATATGTTTCCCTTGACTAGTTGTTCAAAAATTAAACATAAATTTCAAAGTTAAGATTTTATTTAATTTTTTGAAATTGAAGGGTTAGATAAATATAATCTAATTGAACAATTAAAAAAGAAAAATCATGAGAACCCAAAATACTCAACATATGCACGGATACCTACCAGTCATTTCTTAATGAAAATCTCAACGAAATGATATTTGACACACTTAAATTGGAAGCAACATTACAAAACTATGAAGACCAGAGTGGTTAACTTTTTTGGAAATAGTGAATCCTACACAGCGATGGATTCGAGTAAAACGCTTTATGCGTCTTGGTGGTATTGAGTAATATTTTTCCTCCACGGTACATTCAGAATTTTTAAAACTAAAGTAGATCTCCAATTGTTGATCAATTTAAAATTAGCTAGTTGTTTTCCTAAAAGTATTTTTCTATTTCGGATGTAATATTTAAACAAATACGACTTTTGCTTAAATTGATTGTCATCGGTAACAATGAAACTTTGGCTCTTCTTCGGCATCGAGAACAACGGTGAAAGAATGGAAAAAGTTATCTTGAGCGACTTCAGAGAACAGCTTTATCAAATCCCTTACTCCCCACCGGCATATCACCGGGATGATTGAGGAAATAAAGAATAAGATACAAAGTTACGCCAGGCGATATACGACACAACTACGAGAAGGAAACCAAGCGGTAGATGGTTTGGCCAATCATGCGCTAAATAAGAAATTTGTCAAGCAAAATATGGGACCAGGCAATCCCAAATTTTGTTAGTCAAATTATTTATCGAGGACTCCGTGGGCACCATATCCACGCCAAATTGTAATTAATCTTCGTTTAATAAAATGCATGCTTCGAAAAAAAAATAAAAAAAAACCTAGCTAGCAATTCTAGACGGAATGGATATCCACTAAAGGGTCCTAATTACGAATTGGAATCCCAAGAACACATTATGGATCCCAAATCCGGATAATCAATATTTAGACAAAAACCCTACATATAACAAACATTTAAAGTTTCTTTTAAAATTCATTATGGTTGATGTATCTAGACTCAAATGAACCAAACTCATATAGGAATAAGACTAGTGTTGCAATGAGATTGTTTTTTTTTGTTTTTTTCTTTTTATGCGAGATCAATCGAGATCGATCCAAGCATTTTGCAATCCAATGAATGAAGACATGGTTTCTATAGACTCTATTGAATTTCATTCAGAAGAGGAAGATAAATGTCGATTATCATCAAAGAAAAATAAGGATAACCGAGGCTATTCAAGCCGCGTAGGTCAACTCATTGGTATTACGATATATGAGCGAGGCTATTCAAACGAGCGTAGTGAGAAGACAAAATTATACGAAGCAATCGGCTGAACTAGAAGCGACCCTTGTTCAAAAGAGGATGACAAATTATTCACATTTTATTTGATTGTAAGAGGCAAATTGAAAGCTAAGAAGTGGTAATTCTACCCAAGGAAAATATAAATGTCCCCACATTACCCATAATCCTGTTGCAGCTGCTGCCACAGTTTTCTTGATCTATTCAATTGTCAAGGAAGCTTTTCGATGGTATGCTTCAGGAATCTGGCATTTCAACTTCATGATTGTATTCCCAGTGGAAGCATGACATCCTGTCTCTAATGCACCCATTTTATATGGCTTGGCCCGTGTATCAATGGTCTGCTCCGATAAAAGGTTCCATCAGAACAATTATTTATTTAGTATTTATTTATGGTATCTCAGTTCTTATTTCCTGCAAGAAAATTGGCAAGAGCCCATCACATTAGCTGACACTAATGAGACACTGCAGGCCCAGCTTAGATCATTTCTCATTCTGAAGTAGTTGATCATATTATGTACTTGTTCATCCGTCGATCGGGGTGTTCATTACATATTTGTTACAGAAAATGTGAAAAAATTAAGTGAAAAAAATTTCACATGTGATTCTGGTGAGCAGAATCATGAAATTAACTCTCAAACATTATTGGTTTTATACGCTCTCAAACAATATATTCTATTCCTATTCATAAATATGTCTTATGGTTTCCATGCGAAAGATCACTCATCAATAAGAAGTTATTGGGCCGTAATAAAAAAATAAAATGAAAATTGCTGCAAATGGAGATGGCGGAGGAAATTGTTGTCGGGAATTATAAAAGTGAATAGGATTTGTATTTCTACCGGGTGGAACATGCATCTCCCAATACTGTAGCTACTTGCACACCATTCATTCTTAGTTACGCCGCACCTCTGGAAGATTTAACTGAAAGCATGTATTCCAATCCTCTATTAAATAGAAGTCAATGTGAGGTTGACTACTCTATGTGTAAGTGCAGATAATAAATTACCAGTAAAAGAATTTAAAGAAAATAGCTGATTTTTTCTTCTTTGATTGCTGTTTTTAGCTTAGATCACTTGAATTTGAAACTTGGAAGAGATATTGTACGGTCCCTTAGTGCCACATAGTATGGTTTTTATGCTTCAAAAAGATGTGATTCCTTGAGGGCCAAGACGGATACTTAATAAAGCAATAATGAAAAGATTTCTTAATACTTGCAATGAGTTTAAAACTAGAACACCATTACCACAGTGGGGAGTGACGATCAAGAGAAATATTGATGTAATTGCAGAGTGGAAGAAAATTTATGCCTAAAGTGAAAGTATTACTTTTCTGAATGGAGGAAGTATATTGTTTTATTAGTTACAATGGAAAATTACCTAATGCATAACCCAAAATATGGCTTCATAATATGTTATGCATCCTTTGTGGTGGTTTGCATAATGGCTATGAAATCAATTTTTGAAAATTGTGCCTAAAATGATAAACACCTTCAAATTTTTTGTAAAAAAACTTAAATTTGAGATTGTTATTTGTACTCATTGTGTAGAAGTAGAACTCTTTAAATTTTTCCAACGAGATAAAATTTGTAAAAATCGAAAGCACGGATTTTTAGATATGTTATATTTTAGTTTGCTTGCTAATTATACCCACAAGAAAAAATATGATACATAATATAATACAATTCGACTCTTATACCTATTTACCCTTCACGTTGGTTTGTTTACGAAAATGTCTAATACCTACTTTCCTTCCTCTTCAGCTTATTTACGAAAATTATCAATACCTATTTGCCCTTTTTCTTCGGTTTATTTACGAAAATGTCTAAAAAGCGAAAGAAAACTTTGATTGAGATGGCCATTTTTGATTTTCGGCCCGGACCATTTCCCAATCTTTTTGTGTCAATTGATCACCATTTTACGAAAAATTGACCATACAGAGGTCTTCCCTCCTCGCTTCGCTCGGTCCAGTCTACCAATGATAAAAGAATGGACGCCTTGAAGCCATAGAGAATATTTTTTTTACCGTCTTTCAAATTCTACTAGTCCCTTGGGGATTTTTAGGCTATTATTACAAGGGTTTGAAACTACCAACCTCTAAGAGAGGGAGTATAAGAACCATCAGATCACTTGATGGTTCTCAAAATTCGATATCATAGGACAATATTCCCAAAACTACTTCCTAATTAAATCTTTTACCTAGGAATTTTTAGGAAATTGCAAGGGTTTGAACCCTACCTTGTTTGGGAGAGGCATAGATAAGAAATAGACCTTTCCTGATCAAGTGTTTTGCAGCACATTTTATATGAAATATTGAGTTGTTTTCGCTTCTTATTGTAATAACGGACTAATCAAAGCTTCAATTTAAAATTAATTAGGTGTTGGGTTGCTTTTACAATTATGTTTTGGTATATGTTCTACAATATTTTTCATACATTCCTATCTGCGGCATAAGAGTGGGTTTCAAGTCTCTCTGGAAAATTAGGTTGTGGCCGCTCCATTCTGCTTCCCATTGAAACGAAACTTTTGTTTCGTTAGCTTCTAGTTCTTCCGCGGAAGTAAAAGTCTCTATGAAGCCTCTTTACTCCAATGAAGGTACTCTATACGATTATTTGGTAAATTATGTTCTGTAACTTGTAATACGGTTATTAATGAGTTGGAAAAATGAGACAAAATTCCTAGCTCGGAGGTCTCTCTCTGTTTCGATTTATTATTTTTGGTTTTATCATCTGTAACCATACAACATTGGTACAGTTTTGGGGGGAACTTTTGTAATTGATATATGTTTTGCGAAGAATCGCAGAGCGTATATCAGCGTCTACCTAATCACTTAGTACAAAGTATTTACCTAATCACTTACACCTCGTTTGGTTGGAATAATTTGATTCCCTACGAATTCCAATTATGGGGTAATCCAATTCCTGGAATCAATTCCATGAATTGAATTGAAATCAAAAGTTAGCGTTTGGTTGAGGTAATCCAATTACTTTTGTTTTTTATTAGGATCCAATTCAATTACACTACTAAACCATGCAATGAAATTTATTATTTTGGAGGGAATTGGATTCATGGGATTCAAAATTCTTAATTACGTTGAGTTGATTTGAGTTGTTTGGTTCAAGGAATTGGTCACATTCCCCCGGAATTGGATTCCCAAGCATTCAATTCCTTTAACCAAACATGTTGTTAGTATAAAATGGTTAAAAGAAAGTAGTGTAGATGATCGTCATGTAACAAAAAAGTTTAAAACTGTTTAAAAAATAGAAATAAATCAATATATTTACTTACGAAGAAAAAGAAAAGAAGACAACAATATTTTTGTTAATATACTGATTAACATATTTCACATGGTGGGGCCCAAAACTGGGACCCCCTACTCCTCTAGGGCGTGGGGCCGTCCAGAAGTGAGACAGGCAGTTTTTGCCTTGTCTCCCGAGACGATCTATCTGAAAGTGTTGATTTCAAAAATTTCTCCACTGATAGCTGGCATTATAATATGGTCCGGACGACTACTTTCAAAGTGTGTGAAGTTCAACCAGTTACAGACAAATGTAATAATTGATACATTCTAAGGTATGTGGGTTCTGGTAGCCTAATACCTAAAGCCCAAACATGACACTAACAAAATCATTTGATAGGCAAAAAAAAAAAAAAAAAATATTGAATGAATCATACACACCATATGCTAGCATGTAAGTTGCAACCTAAGTAATTAGCACCATCAAGTCCGACAATGTTAATTACTTTGACTTTATATATATATAACTGACACTTATCTTGATTACGGCGATGTGTATACTATTATTAACACTTTGTATGTAGAATAAAAAAAGGACTCAATGAAAATAGGTTATTAAACGAATGAGACGATGGAGGAAACTATTGAGAGTCATTTGAAAGTAGTAAATGTCTACATACTCGACTATGTTTAGATAAGAATACGTTTAGATGTTATGATTTATTTAGCACGGTACTCGTTACGAAGGAGAATTGTGTAATCAGTCTAGTCAGACATCTAGTTAAGAAAAAAATGATTATTCAAAATCTAACTCTAGGTATCTAATTAATAAAAAGTGATTATTCAAAGGCTAACTCTAACGGCCACCGTTGAGAATGAACTACCGAATTCTCGATAGTCACATGAAAATAAGAAGGTTGGATTGAGCTTCATTGAGCTGCAGTAACAAGTGAGTCCAAGAATCTATATGTTAAAGTTTTGCGGGCACCCAAATAACGTTGACGATGGTGAAGTGACTCTAAGGATTATAAACCGCATGCAAGGTAATCAATATTGGTTGTACGGGCGATATTGCGGGTTTTTATCGCATCGAAAATACCTATCTTGTCTGAGAATATCAGCGATACAAGATGGAACGATATTATCGGTCGTACAGGACGGTACAAACCAATATTTCAGTTTTACTTATACGCCGATAATAACGGTGTCAGTGAATGAGTTTTCCATCAACATGCATCTAGTCTTTACAAATAGGTACAACGTCAATTGAAGAAGGTAAAAAGTCCTAATATATTTATGATATAGAATCAATGACTGTATGGTAGGATATAAGATGACATATCTCAATTGCAAGGAAGGAAAATGTAAAAGATAAAGTGAAGGATAATAAGAAAGATATACGGCAAGATAATGGGGACAACAATTACAATGTTGGCTAATAAACCACCTTGTATTTTTGGAAATTTGAGATATAAGCATGATTCTTATTACTTTTTTCATATTTTTTATAAATATTTGAAATTCTAGTTCTAATGATATACACTGAGCAAAATTGATATTATCTTTTGTAGGTGTATCATACCAAATCAATGCGAGACCGATGCAACGATAGTTACTACCTGGGTGTAGCAATACATCTTGCAATATAGGTTCATCGCGGCACTAATAGCGGTTTATGCCATAACTATTAGGAGGTACAATAGATTAAGTTTGTCATAGTGTTTATTTGACGGTATTGTACTATTGTACATTAGTTTGATCAACAAAATTTAACTAGGCTTGTATGAAATTACATTACGACTCATGTACATCCATCCAACAAGAAAATTTGTGTAACAAACAAATATAACCGTATACGTATAAAGATAGGTGCATATTTCCAATCTTTATTGGTGCTTATGGGTAGCAAATATATGCATCTCCTTCCCTTTGCGTGACACCATTCTATATTACTGATCGTTTAATTTTCTCCATCATCTCAATTCTTAGTAATAATTGTTTCATTTGAAATTAATCTGAGTGAATCTTATTATTTTACATTTATCGATCTAATCTTAGCAAACAGGGAACAAAAAAAGTTCAAATTTGATTTCCCGAAACTTACAAATGACTATAACTTGAAAAGATAGCTAATATTTATTTAATAATTGAAACTAGTTGATCACTTACGATTTTCTATTAAATTGAAATTGTATTGATGAACAAAACATAAGATATGAATGAGGATCTGGACTAGTAATATAGCTATGACTCATATAGTCTATGAGCTTACAGTTGTACGGAATGCGTGTGCCAAAAGCTAGAAATAAGGTTTCCAAGACTCCATTTGTTTGTGCATATTCTCGAAGAATTGTTTGATCTTGTCAAGCATTTTTTTTTTTTAACTCGAGTAACAAGTTGTTAGGAGGTACTCTGTCCGATTTTGGGTTGTGTGCTCCGATGAAGAATTAGGCTAAAAGCAGTGTAACTAGGAAAAAATTTACCGCTTCAGTAAAATGTATCAGGAAGTTGTTGTTTGTTAGCATATGCTCCGAATATTTCTAAGTTATCAGTTGTAGAACATCACGTGTTGCTTGGAATGTCATCTCTCTTGTAAAGTCCATACACATTCACCTTAGTATAGTCGATTTTAACATTCAATAGTTTGATTGTAACATTTCGAGTGTATTTGTTTTTGCTAACTCGAGATCTGAATCGACTCGTCCATTGTTCCGGTCAAGTCGGATGTCGGACCGTTTTGTTTTTGTTCACTCGACTCGCGATCGAGTCGGACATTGACCCACCTGACTTATGCCGTTTGATCGGGTAATTAAATCTACGACTCATGAACAAACCATGACTCATATTTTTGAGTCAGATGAGTCAATAACTCAAAAAACAAACATGTGGAGTGGGAGTGATTTGAGTCGAGATCCATGTGAGTTAGGTGCGTCAGGGAAAAAACACACTCTTTGCTAACTTAAGCATCGAACTTTTGAATAGTTCTTTAGTTAAAACAAAAGATATATGTATGGTTGAAAATCTACGGTACGAGTTTCTCAATCTAGCCGGAAAAATTATGTATTTGTAAAATTAGGATTCGGTTGCTCCATGTAAAATTTGGGCAGCCCCAGTGGAACAACTGTCACAACAACATGAATCAAAGTTGAGGATTCTGAGAGAAAATGAGAAATTCAACTTCTTCAAGGACCGTGACCTAGTTGATTATCCTGAGGCAAGGAAAGAGGGCCTAGTAAAGGGGCTAATTAATTGGTATATCTAGTCTCCATATTTGTAACAAAAATTTGTTATGTAAATTCATAAAAATTAGGAAAATTAGTGGTTGGCCACTCCTTAATTATACTTAAAGCTTATGTAGTTTCTTTTGCCTAATTATCTTTAGCCCATACTGTAGGATAACTAAGACAAATATCTTCTTTAAAACACTAGTTTCTCACCGGGTACGATACACGATAAACATTAATATTATGGAATCTTTATTTATCTTTTTAAATAGGAATATATTAAAATAGGTGTACGAAAATAAAATAAACAAAAATTTCATAAGTTAGAGTGATTATCTTTATTATAATCTATTATGAAACAAAAACAAATTTTAAACCATGATTCAAAATTCTTGATAGTAATAAAATTTTTATTATTTTTAGCTCTGCAAATAACAAAATTGAAAAAGCTTAAGCAAGGTAATTTAAAGCTGTTGGTGATTAAATTTCTTTTATTTGGTTAAATAAAACCACCATTATTCGTATCAAATCGAAGATTTACACTCCTTTCATGGTTTTCTTCGGTGTCTTTGTATATCTCTTCTTCTTTTTTTGTCGATGTGAAGTTCTTCCAAGGTAGATATAAGTTTACTTTGCCTTTTCATCTTTGTTTCACAAGTCTTCTATGTTCTTCTTTTTTTGTGAATTTGTTGTTTCTGTAATTTTTTTGTTCGTTTTTGATTATACGTGTAGGTAGTGATATCGTACTTATATATTACGAAGCTCTTTACTGGTTATCGTTTTTTATTTTTGGCTAAGATCGCTTACACTTGCTTTTTATATACAAAAGATAATTCGGGTTAATGTTTTCTCCATATTTTGTTTCATATTTAATCTAATTTTTGGTTAAATTAAATATGTCTTAGATTACATGAAAAATATCTTCGTGTTTTATTTAGGGTTTTCTAAATAGACATGGTTTATTTGAGTAAGAAAGAATGTGTTTTACACGTGGTTTATTTACCCTAATCTAGAATGCAGCTATTGAAATTAATTTACTACTTGATTTACTATTTAAAATTGGCGATAAAGATCTAAATTCATATGGTAATTATCACCATGTAAAGGATGATGGGAAGATTGATTACCCTCGATCGGTTTAATGTTGGACAAAACTAATAAATTAGAGGTCAATGTTGTTTAGGAGGACTTAGAGATGCGTCATTGTTTGGCAATTCGGTCCATAAACCATGAAGAATATCTTATTACACGAAAAACTACTTACAATACGCGTTTAAAAGTAATAATTTATTCTCTTGTTAAAATTGGGTAGCATAAGGCAAAACTATAAGAACTATAACATTTACAAAAATGAAACCATAACAAAGTTGGAATTGTTTGTGATTTCTAAAAATCCCATTTAAAAAAATCTATTCCAAAAGAAAAATAAAGTAAAACTCATTCCTAAGAAAAAATAAAAGCAAATCTCTAATTAAGTATCTAAATCACTTTAACCTTCTTCAACAATTCTCATTCCTATGAAGTCCTTTGCTAGGAGAATAATACGGTTTATAGAACATTATTTTTTCACAAATGTGTTGATGGACAATAGTTTTGGTATATCCATCTTGTAAATCCCCATTCTCCATGCCACCAATGAAGCAAAAGTTTTCTTATTTGCATTCTACAAAACATGGCCAAATTCTTGATTGATTTCACAATGAATTTCCAAAAAAATAACGTGCAATGGAATGAAAAAACCCAAAAACTTAAAAATCAACAGAAATCAAGATATTTCTAATAGATTACATACCAGGTAATTGGTCAAAAAGAAAACAACACGGTGGAGACAAAAAAAAAAAGAAAGCAATCGAATACATTTTTGAATGATACTTATAAAAAAATAGTAACAAACATAGGATGACAAAAAAATTTCTTCATAAATAAAAATAAGATGACAAAACCCCTAAAAGAATATACAAAAAAATAAAGCAAGCCGGCTCAAAGCAGAGGAAAGAGTGCCATGCGCGAAAATATATTAGGAATCCCATTAGAATGACATTTATGACACCAAGGTTTCAAGGATACTTGCAAATTACAGGATGGCGTATTAAACAACAAAATAACATATTGGAAAAAAGAAAAAGCAAACGTTATAAGAAGTGAGAAGCGGCATTGAGATCTTGTAACATCTTTAATAATTTATAAAGACACTTCCCATAAATAAAAGGATTTTGTTTCTTGAATACTAATCAATATCTAAATATATTTGAGATTTTTATATTTTGGCTAAACTATTCTTTCCCATATTATTGTATTTGGATTACATTTGGCAAGTTCACTATAAAAATCGAGTTTTACCTAATTTTATGTAATATTTTATTTACATAACTAAATAGGTAAATAAATTAAAAACTCCGTATATTGATACTCCATATATTAAACAAACTCTATGTATTAAAATCGTAACTCTGACTTGGTCGATTTACAAATAGTAATAAACTCACATTTTAATATTAATAGATTTTCTAGTCCCACCTTAATGAATTTACCTCCATATATTAATAAAATCAACATAATAAGAAAATTATAGATCTTGTTACATAAAAATTTAACATGAAGGAAAATATTTATCTATAGTTGGTTGAGAAAATGATGTAAATTTTTGAATTGTTAAGGCATCTTTGATTTGGATATAAAAGACCTCGTTGCTATATAGCACCTATGTTATTTGAAGCAAAATATTTCCAACTTGTCGAGCATGTTGAAATCTTCTTGCATGTTAGAAACTTTCGGTATTCAAGATTATCATCATCGGATTATCTCCCTCCGCTTCTTGTCTAATTCCATTGATTAATTCTTGCCAGTTGAAGCATATATGACTTGTTGCTCATTGGGATGATTAAGGAACATGTCCATATCCATTCGATTAGTGTAGTGCAACTGTTCAATTTGATTACTCATAAGTATCTTTTAACCATTTAGCAAGATCTTTTAATCCAATTTGATGTGATTTTTCTTTTCACACAATTCTATACGAATTTATCACTCATATGAGTTCTTTTTCTAACATTAGATGACATTTGATTTGTTGGTTGAGAAGAGAATATTAGAAATAATGAATTATCTTCTAATATATCTAGTACCTTTATAGTGTAGGAGAAAACTTTAAAAAATTCTTAATAGGATATATTATTCAATCTATTAAAGGATATTCAATATATAATAAATATACATATTCAATAGATATATTTTCAATATATTATTCATAAAGGATACATTTTTCAATATATGTATATACATTATCCAATATCATTTACATACTTTGACATAGCAAAAAAAAAAAAAAAAAATATATTTTTTTGGCCTATTCTCATATTAATAAACTTCATATATTAATAATTTTTTGTAAAGTCCAAGGTTATTAATGTATGGAGTTTTACCGTATTATTTTTGGATAGTTATATCTATTGGTTGAGTATTTATTTTCCAATTTTGAGTATCTTCTAGACGTCCAAATATTCTATACTTATCGTATTCCATCTTACACAAAAATGCAACTTCCTAAATTTCATTTTCCCTAATAAAAGACTAAAGCATTTCCTAATTTGTGGGGTTGAGAATCCTTTAGCAATCTGTTTTGTATTTTTTTTTCCTCTCCAGAAATTTTATTTTACGGTGATTTTTACTCCTAAATATGTTGTATTATTATTTTTATCTATACAGAGTTAAAAGAACCCTCGAAAGAAGATTTCTCGACTCATGTGTGACATCCACAAATCAAATATTTTTTTTAATCATCAAATATAAATTTTGTATTTTCTTTTAATACCAACTCAAAGTGTAATTGCAATTAGTACGTTAAAATTATATAAACATTAAATAAGGTTTGTTCCACAGGCTGATGGAATCTCTCTCCTTAATGAGGATGGTTCCTCTTGAGGAAGAGGGGAAAGATATTTTTAATAATCTTTAGGATAATCACAAGGAGAATTAACATTGTGGAAATTTAATGTGAATCTTTTTCTCATGTCTAGCGTTAATTTGTGGACTTGCATTTTGTGAAAATGTTGGATTTTCTTATGAGTGGAAGGGAAGAACAAAAACACCACGCACACTGCCTCCCTCCAAAATTCAACCACGAGTCTGCAAATTCGGCACTCTACAAACCCAAATACATGCCCCTCTAAACTCAACTAATACCGTAGTTCCATTTTTGTCATAATTAATTAAATTTCCAACAAACATCGATGATACAAAAACATTGAACAAATAAATAATTAAGCATATACTATGGAAAGGAAAACACTAATTAACCGCCATAGTCAGATGATCCGATCGGTTAACATACAAAAACTTAGCACCAAATGGAATCCAACTTAAAACATAACAAAATAATTTATGAGAAGAATATGCATGTATGTACATATTACCATCCATTATCGCACGGAGAAAATGTATATGCTAGATATATAACTATAAAAGGGAAAACTAAATTTTGCAACCATAACAGATGAGTCTTCTTCACTGCTTCTTATCTTTCTTACATCAATCAAGATCTATTTAGTTACCTGTAATAACATAAAAGGGAAAAATTAAAAACAACAATCATATACCACGATCGATAATAAAATTGATAAAAAACCTTAATTTCACGATGATTTAGCAACATGTGAAGAAGTAACAACCTAAATAAACAATGGCAAGAGAAAAAACGTTTACGCCCAAACATATGGTGTTTGATTTGATATCGCAAAAATATTTGCAAGAATTAATAGGATATACCTTGATGTTGCTTGAACAACTGCATTGTGCATGATCGAGGATACCTACAAAACAAAATGACAAATATCACAAAAATCCTAATTCCTAAATCGCAGAAAAGAAAAAAGAAATAACAACAAAATTTCAAAGCAATGTAGAAACAAAAAGGGTTTGGCTAAAAATGGAGTTTGGGTTGCTTTAATTGCTTTATAGAGACACCAGGACTCCAAAAATAAAATGATTTTTATTTTTGATATAATATTAATTAATATCTAAAATTATCTGGAATTTACTTTTATTTTGAACATAATATTAAGCAATATCTGCATTTTTCGATTATACCCATCTATTGTAATATTTTTGGCAACCTCAAGCAAAGAAAACCACAAATTTAAATGTTGAAGTATATTTTTTTGCCAATCGTAATTGAAAGTATCTTTATTAGTGCATTTAATTTAATATTCTTCTGAATAAGCAATATTAAAAAGTATAGTAATAAAATTAGGATATCGGAAGAAAAAAATATTATTTTCGCACTTATGTGCAATTTCTTTTTTGTAGTTTTTATACTTCGGATAGCTACTATTTTTGGATACTTGCATGTACTTATTGCAATTTGTGTCTAAAAGATATTTGGCATATTCTACATCTCATAATGGAATCTTTTTTTGGTTTGTATTTACGAATGAATAAAATTAATGTTAAAATCATTATTATTATCGCATTTTTCTACTAAAGCTTTTGTTTTTCTATTCTAAACTTTTTTGTTTGATATCATGTATTGATCATCACGATTTTATATTAATAATTTTGTATCTTTATTCTACAGGACCAACAATTAAATATTTTAGCAAAGGGGAGGAAAATTCGAAATATTGGTATGTATCCACGACTCTAAACATTTTTATTTTTAATTTGGGCTAGTGACTCATATTTGGTTCAAGCGTGATTTAGCTTCATTGTTGAATTGTTTTTGTAATTTCATTTGGAGTTGTAATTGTAAATTGCAATTAGAATTAGAATTTATTTAATTATTAGTAGTTTGGAACTATAATTAAAATTAGTTTCATTGAATAAATGTAATTGAACACTTTGGACATTGGATTTTTTTTTGTATGATTGATTTAATTTGTGATGAAATCATGATTAATAATGCATATTTTTATGTGATTTTATTTTAATTTGTTTGTTAGACTAAATTAAAATAAAATATATTTTGCTTAATTTTTCAATATATTTTTGGTAATTTTATCCGACATTTTCAAGATTTAGCTGTTTTCGGAAATAATTTTTGTTGAATGTGATTGTCTATAAAATGTATTGTGGAGAAAAATATATCTTCTTGAATTTTATTTCCAGAAAAAATAATAATGGTGGGGCCAGAATCAACCAGAAGCTCCGATTAACCACGTCGCTCGAAAAAACTCTATTTTTTTTTTTTTTGCATTCCTCCTCCCTAAATCATAAATCTCTTTATCTAGTCGTGTTTGTTGTATATTTCATTTATTTTCGTCTTCATTTTGTCTATCTATCTAGTATTTTATAGGTAAATCTCAATTATTATCCATTCCGTTCTAAATAAAACTTTTGACGACCTTCGACCACATTGCTGCTAGAATACGGGCATCCAACTCAAAACCAATTGGCAATGAGTGGAGAGGCCCATAGAGTTATAAACCGCAGGATCTTAGATTGCCCAGACAATGTGGGACTAATAATCTCAGCATTGCCAACCGAAAATGTTCCAGCCCTATCCAGAGAAGATTTGGAGTCTGTCCTCGCCGGGAGTTTGATCTTGGACATAAAAATACGAGTCAGGCCAAATAAAAATACGAAGTCCAGGTCCCGCTTTGGCTCACTCCATGCTTGGGCATGCAAACGGGCTTAGATGGCTTTCGGTTCAATAGTTTACCGGAGTTAACGCTTGTAGTAGTAATGCCGATGGACTTTCTGTTTTATTTTTAGCCACCGATATGTGTATAAATTATTGGAAATAGCTAATAGAAATATGAAAAATTTGCTTATTTTTTCTCAGTGTCTTTAATCCTGGTTGGATGCTTGAGTAATTGCGAAAAGACCTCTAATACGAGTTCAACACACTCGCGGACCATGGAGTAGCAATCGGTTTAGTGTTGGAGAATAAATTTAGATGAGAGTAGTATACAATACTGGTTTGAATTACAAATTACGCCTTTTTGATGGCAAATGTTTAGTGTTGAGAATAAATTTTCTTGAATCATAAAGACTTTATGCTAAACGTGGCTTTGGTGAGCAACATCATGGAATATACCGAAAATTGTTACTTGGATGCCATATGTTTAGAAAAAACACATGTACATGTACTTAAGCTCGAGATGGTTCATTGATCAATACAAAAAAATTATTAACTTTCGTGTCAGGAAGAATCAATTAAATGATAGTAATTGAGATGATGGAGAAACTGTTGGGAGCAATTTTACAAGATGAAAATCTTCATGAATATATTGGAATCATCCTTTAACAACAAACGGTTCTTCCATATTGTTATTTCTGAGAGAAGTTGTTGAGAAATAGCAGGCTTTCTCTGGAAGAAAAGGAACATTTGATTCATGTAAGAGGAAAAACACTTACCGCTGCTTGTTTGCTTACATTTTTCACTGGTTTATAGAGGATTGCGTAGTAACATTTCTTTAGTTTGAATCAATATTTAGATGAAATCCTAGTTAAAAGATCTTTTTAAATTTGGTCGGGAAAGTTATTTGAATTTTAAACTACATCTTTGAAACTAATTAAAGCGATGAGAGTTTGTTAAAGTCTGCGGGCATCCAACTCAAAACTAATTGGCAATGAGTGGAGCGGCCCTTCCATATTATATATTAAGTTCATTATGCGGAAACTAGTGATGTGGGACTATTGTCCTTTCACACCCTCCCTCACTTGTAAGACCAGTCATTCGGCCTAACACGTGGACATACGCACGTGTGGGTCATGGGTGTGCAGGTGACATTCGGTCACGGTCCACCCCACGTACAGGTCATACAAGTGACCAGTCATTCGGTCACGATGGCCACTAATTCGCCCTACACCCCGTGTAAGGGCCTAGCTCTGATACCATGTTAAAGTATGCGGGCATCCAACTCAAAACCAATTGCCTATGAGTGGAAAGGCCCTTAAGGATTATAAACCGCAGGATCTTATATTGCCCAAACAATTTGGGACTAATAATCTCAACACGCCCCCTCATGTGTAGCCTCGTTGGATCTTACACGTGCACAATAAATAAATCGGGTGACGCGGAATAAAGGCGCGGTCTAATGAATGACTTGTCGCAAATATCCTGCTCTGATACCATGTTAAAATCTACGGGCATCCAACTCAAAACCAATTGTCAACGGTCCTTCCATATTATATTTTAAGTTCATTATGCGGAAACTAGTGATGTGGGACTATTGTCCTTTCACAGAGTTTTACTCGGGTTCCCCACATTTACAAAAGTAATTACTATAAAGATTTTCTAAGATGCATGACGGTTGTAATAAATGTCTGCATTTTTTAAATATAGCCATCTTTTCTCAAATAAAATATCAAGAAAAATTATAATCACTCTGATAAAATTATTGGGGTGATGATATTTGTGATCTGGCTTTGAAATCCGCCGACAGTAAATTCCTTGTCGATTAAAAAAAATGTTATATTTGTTTGCGTAAAACTTTGATGTACTTCCTCAATTTTCCAATTTCTTGTGTAGTCTGGACATGTAAGTTTGACGAGTAGTATCATGATGTCAAGATGTCAAAAAACAGTTTCACGCAAAATCAGAAAAGTTGAATTCTTGTTCGGAAAACAATTATAAAAACCTTAGTTTCACATGTAATTGTGGTGAGCAGAATCATGAAATTAAATTTCACTTCTATCTAGTGGTCTTTTGTGTACAAAAGATAACTCAATAATAAGACATGATAATTGACCACAAGAAACAAATAAAATTGCTACAAGATGAGATGTCGGAGGAAATTGTTATAAGAAACTCATTATAGTAAGTCGGGTATATGTAGGATTTTAGTAATAACATAACCTTATTTTGTTTACATATCAACATTAAGTCATTGATAAAAATAATAGAGTAATGAAAAAAATAATTAAGTCATGAATTATGAGACTCTGGGGAACAATACACTTCTTAGAAATTTATATGAGAGACAATCATAATACCTTGTTCCAAAGAAAGATGAAATTTGTATGGTTCTTTTCTTAATATGCACCTGAAAAAGATATATATGCAATGCAACAACAGACTTCATCATCGTAAAAGAGTATATATCTTCGCCGATACATGTTCTTCTTCAATTGTTAAAATAAATAAGATATCGGCTCCGTATTTAGTTACCTTCCCGTTTTCATCATCATGTATCCACCTCTTTGGCTTCAATTCCAAACAATATTCACCCAAATCCATGGCATTCTACCCACTGATAAAATGACGAAGTATTTCCATTCCAGGAGATACTGTACTCTCGTCGGAAGATGATCTTCCTTCACACCAGATTTTTTGTTAAGAGGAAGGTGTAGTAGTGGAAAATCCCACTACTACACCCCTTTGATTATTTGCTAACTAGACTATGATGATAATTTCTAGATCTAAACATATTGAATATGAAAATGATGATAAGAGTACTAAAAATATAAATGGACACAAGGATTTTTTACAATGTGATTTACATCCATGTTTCTTCACTATGATTGTTTTTTTTTTTTTTTTTTGCTTAATCGGTAAATTTTATTACTAAAAATAATCATTTACAAATTACAAAAGAAAATTTTTTCCTTTAAAGCCCAAAAACTAAAAAGAAAAACAAAAAAAGCTAAGGCAATCAACCCATTTTTTCCAAAGCCCAACTACTACCATGTGCTTAGATAGCCATGAGGACACACGATAGTTAGAATCTAAAGTACGAGATCGGTATCATTTCAAGTTTGCTCGAAATACAGGTTGCTCTTCAAAATAATGTACCTCTCCCTTGTTTAGAAGCACCTCTTTTGCCATTTTATCACCCGAGAAGTTGACCTCCCCGTATGAATGTCACAAGTTGATGATTGGAATGGCTTTAGTGATTCTAATCCACCGCTTCCACCATCCATGGTATGTTTCCACTTTAAATGCCATTATATGACTTTAGAATCTAAGTCGAACACTACATTCAATAATTCTTTAGACATTGCCACCACCGCTATAATTAGAGCCATTACCTCTGCCAAATAGTTTGTGGCAATTCCAAGTCCACCAGGGAAAGTCAACCCATGTGTTTCCATAGTGATCTCTAGCAATAAATCCAAAACCTACCAACCACGGGTTGCCTTTGAAGCTCCATCAATAAAAATCAAAAGTTTGATGGTGAGAGGAAAATTGAAAAACATTGTTTTACTCTCCTGATTTGACTTGCACCCGAGATGCCAAATGTAACATGATATTGAGATCAGCACATTCCCCACATTTTTCCCTCATTCTAAAACTTCCTTCCTTACATCTATAAATTCTTCTTTTCATTTTCTCCACGGATGGATACTCACCTTCATTATGATTATTTGGATTACATGCGTATTACATTTAGAATCTCCATTAATGGGTTTTTGATAGAGCTCTAAATCTAGTTTTTGGGGAAGAAGATGATAAAGAAAATAAAGTCTCTCACTACAAATGTGTCTCTCTTTTACAATTATATGTATCCTCTTCTTCTCTCTCCTGCTTTTCTCTTTATATATGTGTTTACATTGTGGAGGACAGCTAATAAAGCCCATATTTTCGGATCTGGCGTGCGTTATTCTCGCACACTCATATTGGAACTTCTCGCACGTGCTACGTTCTAGGCCGCTAGGGAAATGAATGAACCTCGCGCTCTAAAGAAATGTGGTGTGCGATATTTTAGCCTATATTTTGCCTCTTTTTCTTGAATATTGCTTGAACAGCGATCTTTAAGAAAAACCTCATTTGTTTTAGTTGTTGAAGAGAGATGCGTGATGTTTGGGATAGTCTTTGATCTTTGTTGTTGAAGGAACAGGCAAAAGAATACTAAACTTGAAAAATACGTATTTTCCTCATTCTTTTGTAAGTTCCGAAACTTGCTATTGTTGATCATAGATCTTGATGTAAAGATTCATTTGATTTTCCATGGCGTACTTGGTGTTGAACTTTTGTAAGAATTATGGTATATGAGGTTGGGGTTGGTTGTTGATGTTGAACTGACTTTAAGCTTTAGTAGGCTTGGTTCTTTGAATATTTTGTTGAGCTTGAGTGTGTTTGATCTTGTAAAGATGATGCTTCGTAGGTTATTGATGAACTGTTGTGTGTGGTTTCTTTGACATATCTTCAATTTTGCTTACTCCCTTGTTGGTGAGGATTCTTGTTATTCATGAGTGAGCGTCTTCTTTGGAAATGATTCGGCCAAGAAGATAAAGAACATAAAATGATTCTTTGGTAATCCATAGTTGCCTCTGCTCTTTATCTATGAGGGGAGAATCCTTGAGAAAGCGTTGGATGAGTTAGTTGTTTCTTCAAGTCTGTCTTCTTTGTTGTGGATCCGGAGTACTTCTCTCTTTGAATTGTTGATACCGCCCTTCATTCTGGTTGTCATGCCTCTGTCTCTTCTTTTCTTCTCATGCGGTTGTATAATCGGCTGCAAGTTGTTGATGCAAAATAGTTGAGAGAAATAATCACATACTCCTTTGGTGATGTCATCCCATTTATCGCTCTCGCCTTCTTGCATGGTATTGATTCCTTTGTGCTTTATCATGACATTATTCCATAAGTTTTGGAAACACTTGTACGATTATAACAATTATGTGATGGTTATGCCATGAAGTAAATACTGCGATGCTTATGCCATGAAATGCTTATGCGATGAGAATGTTTGTGCTATGCTAATGTGATGCTTATATGATGAGAATGCTTATCTATTGTTGATTAAATGGAAAGTATAGATAATGTATATTTGTGTTACTTAGCTTATTGTGCCGTGCTAATGTTGATGCTACTTCAAATTGCTTCCACTCTTCGTTGCGTTTTCTTTGTCTTTAGTACATACTGCTTTCTATTCACGTGCTTTTTCTTTGTCTTTAGCTTAAGGTATCGGCTCAGTATTTAGTTACCTTCCATTTTCATCATCGGGTATCCATCTCTATGGCTTAGAATTCCAAACGATATTCACCCCCAATCCATGGCATTCTTGTGATAAAATGAGCGATGTATATCCATTCCAGAGATACCGTACTCTAAAATCTCAGAAGATGATCTTCTTCAAGCTGGACATTTTTTGTTAGAGGAAGGGGTGGGTATAATCTTATAGATTCACATAAAGCGCATGCAAATAAACTAAACCTTTTCAAATCCCATTTTTTGTTAAATAACTCAATTATTCCAAGATCTTTGTTTCAACGGTGGGTGCCTTTGAAACAAGCAGAAAGAAACTTTGGTCTAATTGTGTTCGTCCCAGTATCAATAAATTGAGCATGTCATCTCTAGAAAACATCTTTATCGGGGGAAAGAGGAAATAATATTCCAAAACTGAAATCTGGGACATATCCCCAAGATGACGGTCGATTTTGGGCGCATATCTCAATTTTCTCAAATCTTATTTGACATGTAAGTTCGGTGGTACTGTATCATGAAGTTAAGGTTCAATGTTTAAACACTATTAGTTCATGCAAACAATTCATTTGATAGTATTATATATATATATATATATATATATATATATATATATATGAAGGATCCAACTATACTACATGCCTCAAAAATGTTTTGCTTTATGCTTAATGATTACATTTCATCATCAAACCAACATCAAATAGTTATAGAGTGAGATGTTGGAGATAACTCAATGACCAATTTCAAATACTTGGGAGTCTAAAGAGTTTTATGGTGGAGAAAACTTGGAATGAGAATAATAAGTTAGCAAGTATTTTTAAATAAAATTAATTGTGACATTTCCTTAATTACTGTGATTTTTCATTTGTAAGGTTGTTTCGTTGAATTAGGAGAGAATCTTTTTGTTGCATCTAAACATTCCTTCTTCTTATAACTGTATCATACGAAAATAAACTAACTCCCTGTGTGCCCTTCGCCATTTTTCAACCTCAAAACACGCATGTCCTTTGGTTTAAACAATCCCCGCTTTGATTATCCAAGAATATTCGGGCAATCCGATTTGCTATTATAGTAGTAATATTTTTTTATTTTTTTCTGAATAAGGAAGGTCCGGAAGGATATATTAAAAAAAAAAGAGGCATTTACAGGGTATTTATAATGTCAACAGACCTACATAAGAGAAGGACTGAACTACTACAAGCTCATAATATCCTCCCAATTAGTTATTATTCGATTGAAAAATTCTTAATATTTCAGAAGAACTCCAGCCTATCTCAATTCATACACTTGTCTTGGCTCTTCCTCAGGTGCACCTTTTCATTTGCGCTCATTCCACACCTCCCAACATATTACGAATGGCATTAGATGCCACACCACACTTGGAATGGAACTCATGGCCACCACACTTGCACCAAAGTAAAATCGTGCTTTGGTCACTAGCTAATTTGGAGTTGGTTAGGCTTGTATAAATCGTTTCACTACAAGAAAACATGGCTTAAGCGACCAAAATTTTAGCAAGAGCCCTAAGTTTTGGTCGCTTTAATGGTTAAGCAACCAAGTTTGCAACCACCAAATAGTTTACTTGTCAGTAACTTTAGCTCCACTATTTGGACTTGACCAATAACGATGCTAGGTTGCTACATCACTTTTTCAAGTTATCTATGGCAACTTTACAAAATTGGCAGATAAGCTATTTGCTTTGAGGCACAATGGGCGCAGCAATTCAAAAAAATATTTTGGTTGGTATAATCTTGTTCAAGAACCAAATCTTAGCTACCACTCTATCAAAGTAAAGTCCGATTATAAAATTTGTGATTTGTTTACTAAGTATTTTCTTTTGGCCATTCTAAATGTAATTATGTAATAAAATGAATTAGTTTGTTGGTGAGTAAGATTTATCTTAAGGATATATACATCCCAAGCTAACAAATAATTTGTAGCTCTTGATGATGTTCAAAAAACAAAAATGAATGGTTTATGGTAAAACCATCAAGAAAAAATGAATAGTTAATTTTCTAAAATGCAATATCATCCCATTGAAACATTGTTTGTTAGTTGTTGATTTGTACCATTTTGTCCCAAGATAAAGAAACAATCTTTTTTTCAAGCAAACCCGTGAAGGATAAGCGAGTCAACGACAAAGTTTTTATTGGACCCAAATTCAAGTGGAAAGTGGTGGAATTTTGCCTCCAAAATCCACCTTTAATTCAAAACTAGTTGAATTTTGCCTTGAAAAAGTTTTCAATTCAAAGCGTTTGTGGACGTTGGATAAAGGGACAATCCGTATGAGTTTTCCTATTCAGTTAATATCCGTCGATTATATACATTTTGATTTCCTATTGGTCAGATTAATGTCATATGGATCATGTGTGTCATCTTAGTTTCCTATTGGTCAGATTAATGTCATTCGGATCATGATTTTTTTTTTCTTCTTGAAGCATGTATATTAGTATTAAACTACCTGGCTTGATTGGGGCATACCCAGATTAATTGGGGTATACCCAATAAGACAAAATCAGGTCATTATGAAGTAAAGCCAAGCCACCCCTTAACCTTGTATTTTCTAAATGGCTAATATGTCCTTGGTTAATTAACACTAAAATTCTGATTAGGTTAATTAATTGAGTTTAGATTAAAATTTTGAAATTATAAATTTAGTAAATTAAACCTTTCATCATGTTTTATGAGTTCGATTTCGATCAAAAATTGGTTTTGAAAATGCACAAGGCCGGGCAAGGTCGTGGTTTGAATAAGGTGTCGGTTTCTTCTAACACAGGCCAATGTTCAAGAAGGTCCACTTTGAATAAGTTGCCGATCAGGTTTAGTAAGCATTGTCTGGGGTTGAAGAACACGCCGGCTCCCAACAAAAATGTACACAGAGAAACAATAAATTTTCACTATATAGGTGGACAAAGGTCCATTACACATACATTTAAATTTAACAAACCGTAGGCATGCTTTTTATACAAATACTCCCCTTCCTAGGATTAAAAACTCTAAGTATCAGGAAACATTCAAAAGAAGCAGCCGGCAGAGTAAAAAACAAAAATTTGTCGGCTTCATTAAAAAAAAACTGACGTCGGCAAGGTATACAATTGAATAACCTGCCGGCCCTGCTAGTAGCAATTAAAGAAACTATATATCCGGCAAGTTCTTCAACCTTATAGCTTGCCGGCCAAACCCTAACTATGAAAATCCGGCAAGGTCGATAACAAAATACCTTGCCGGCGTCACAACTGTCAATTCAAAATTTCGGATTTTCTGACCTAATTTGACATGCAAACATGAAATCGAAGTACTAGAGTGAGTTTAAGTAGGCCCTTACTTTCTTAATCGCACCATTTCTGCTTTTCGGCGGCTTCGATTTCTCCTTCTTCGACAGTTTTTTTCTTCACTTTTTGTTGAACTATTTTTGCAATTTCGGGATTGAATTCATTGCGCTTTCTATTTGTTTGCTTCATCTTACTAGCCCTACGGATCCATTGATGAAGATTAATCGGAGTTTTGGAATCGACAATTTTAACGAATTGATCGTCAGAGTTTTTTTGATGGTGGTGGTGGTTGGGGGTCGGTATGGTGGGGAGGAGAAGAAGAAGAGAGGAAGATGAAATGAAGAGAATAAAATCTGATTTAGGGAAATTAAGATTATTAATGGGTGAGGGTAGTTTTGTAACTTACCCATTAGGGCTCCCCCTAAAACCAACAAAAAGTGTCCCTTTAAAATTGGGTATACCCCAATCAAGCCAGGTTAAACTACAAAGGGTCCAGTACACGAGGATACAAAATACCCCAAGAACCATCAAATATAATGAAATTGGTAGGCCATGAAATTGCATCAACATAATATTTTAGCAAAGTAGCAGTCTTCGAATCGGAGTTGCATCGGGAGGGAATGGTGGAGTCGAAGGTCGAACGGCCTTCGGTCAATGCTTTCCACAAGAAAAATTGTACTTTGGTAGACACGATAGTGTCCACGGGAACTTAATTGGAGATAAAAGTGTTCGACGCAATTGATTGAAGTTGCTAATCAGGCCCTTATATCTTGTTACTGCGGAAAACTGCCCCGAGTGATATCTTACTCCTTTGTTTTTCGGCCTGATCCATTGTGACTTGAAGTAGTACCCAAACTTTACCCTTGAAGTATTAGTACTAATAGGAATTACAGACTCTACTAAATTAATTGATAAGGCTATTAACATTACTAGTGCTATCGAAAAGTAACTAAACTGAAAAGATACAGGTATTAGAGTAGTCAACTCACGGCCACGTTTCGATCTCGGATCATAGTACGCATACAATATGCAGAAATAGGGTTTTTAAGATTTCGTAGAATATCTCGAAGGAATCTTACTGGGTAAATGGATGAATTAATCGTTTCTTACCAAGTTTCAAAATTAAAGTAGTCAACTCACGACGGGTTTCGATCTCGGATCCTTGTACGCATACAATATGCGAAATAGGGTTTTTTAAGGTTTCGTAGAATATCTCGAAGGAATCTTACCTCAAATGGATGAATTGTCGTTCTTACCAAGTTTGACTCTAGAGTAGTCCAACTCACGGCCAAGTTTCGATCTCGGATCTCGGGCACGCATACAATATGCGAGAAATATGGTTTTTTTAAGATTTCGTAGAATATCTCAGGAAGGAATCTTACAATAAATGGATGAATTAGTCGTTCTTACCAAGTTTCGACTTAGAGTAGTCAATTCACGGCCAAGTTTCATCTCGGATCCTTGTACGCATCAATATGCGAGAAATAGGGTTTTTTAAGGTTTCGTAGAATATCTCAAGGAATCTTACATTGTAAATGGATGAATTCGTTGTTCTTACCAAGTTTCGACTTAGAGTAGTCAACTCACGGCCACGTTTCGATCTCCGGATCCAAGACGCATACAATATGCAGAAATAGGGTTTTTTAAGATTTCGTAGAATATCTCGAAGGAATCTTACCGTAAATGGATGAATTCGTCGTTCTTACCAAGTTTCAAAATTAAAGTAGTCAACTCACGGCCGGGTTTCGATCTCGGATCCTTTGTACGCATACAATATGCGAAATAGGGGTTTTTAAGGTTTCGTAGAATATCAAGGAAGAATCTTTGTAAATGGATGAATTCGTCGTTCTTACCAAGTTTCGACTTAGAGTAGTCAACTCACGGCCAAGTTTTCGATCTCGGATCTGGTACGCATACAATATGCGAAATATGGTTTTAAGATTTAGAATATCTCGGAAGGAATCTTACTGCTTAAATGGATGAATTCGTCGTTCTTGCAAGTTTCGACTTAAGAGTAGTCAACTCACGGCCACGTTCGATCTTGGATCATTGCATACAATATCTGAAATAGGTTTTTTTTTTTAAAGATTTCGTAGAATATCTCAAGGAATCTTACCCGTAAATGGATGAATTCGTCGTTCTTACCAAGTTTCGACTTAGAGTAGTCAACTCACGGCCGGTTTCGATCTCGGATCCAGACGCATATAATATGCGAAATAAGGTTTTTTAAGGTTTCGTAGAAAATCTGAAGGAATCTTACTGTAAATGGATGAATTCGTCGTTCTTACCAAGTTTCGACTTAGAGTAGTCAACTCACCGGCCAGTTTTCTGATCTCTGATCCTTGCACGCATCCAATGTGCGTAAATAGGGTTTTAGATTTCGTAGAATATCTCGAAGGAATCTTACTTGTAAAATGTATGGAAATTAGTCGTTCTTACCAAGTTTCGACTTAGAGTAGTCAACTCACTAGCCAAGTTTCGATCTTCGGATCCTTGTACTATTGCACAATATGCGAGAAATAGGGTTTTTAAGGTTTAGTAGAATATCTCGAAGGAATTTTGTAAAAATGGATGAATTCGTTGTTCTTACCAAGTTTCGACTTAGATTAGTCAACTCCACGTACGTTTCGATCTAGGATCTAAACGCATACAATATCGAAATAGGGTTTTTTAAGATTTCGTAGAATATCTCGAAGGAATCTTACCTGTAAATGGATGAATTAGTCGTTCTTACCAATTTCGACTTATAGTAGTCAACTCACTGACCGGAGTTTCGATCTCGGTTCGGATACGCATACAACATGCGTAAATAAGGTTTTTTTTAAGGTTTCTAGAATATCTCAAGGAATCTTGCACCGTAAATGGATGAATTCGCCATTCTTACCAAGTTTCTGACTTAGAGTAGTCAACTCACGGCCAAGTTTCGATCTCGGATCCTGGTACGCATATAGTGTGCAAAAATAGGGTTTTTTTTTAGATTTCGTAGAATATCTCAAAGGAATCTTACCCGTAAATGTATGAATTAAGTTCGTTCATACCAAGTTTTACGACTTAAGTAGTCAACTCATGGCCAAAGTTTCGTTCTCGGATCACGCACGCATACAATATGCGAAATAGGGTTTTTTATAAGATTTTACGTGAGGAATATCTCAAGGAATCTTTTTGTAAATGGATAAGATTCGTCGTTCTTACCAAGTTTCGACTTAGAGTATTCACTCACTTGGCCGAGGTTTCGATCTTGATCCCGCACGCATATAATATCAGAAACAGGTTTTTTTTTTTTTTTTTTTTAAAGATTTCATTAGAACATCTAGAAGAATCTACATGTAAATGGATGAATTCGTTCTCTACCAAGTTTCGACTTAGAGTAGTCAACTCACGGCCACGTTTGCGATCTCGGATCACCGTACGCATACAATATGCGAAATAGGGTTTTTAAAGATTTAGGTAGAATATCTCGAAGGAATCTTACTTGTAAATGGATGAATTGATCGTTCTTACCAAGTTTCGACATAGTAGTCAACTCATGGCCGGTTTCGATCTGGATCTGATGCATCTAAATATGCGAGAAATAAGGTTTTTTTAAGGTTTCAGAGAATATCTCAGAAGGAATCTTATAAATGGATGAATTAGTCGTTCTTACCAAGTTCGACTTAGAGTAGTCAACTCACGGCCAAGTTTCGATCTCGGATCCAGACGCATACAATGTGCGAAACATGGTTTTTAAGATTTCGTGAGAATATCTCGAAGGAATCTACACAAATGTATGAATTAAATCGTTCTTACCAAGTTTCTAACAAGTGAAGCCAACTCATGGCCAAGTTTCTCGTTCTCGGATCACAGTATACAATATGCGTAAATAGGTTTTAAGATTTCGTAGAATATCTCGAAGGAATCTTTGCAGCAAATGGATGAATTCGTGGTTCTACCAAGTTTGACTTCAGAGTAGTCCACTCATGACCGGGTTTCGATCTGGATCCTTGTCACGCATCAATGTGCGTAAATAGTTTTTTTTTTAAGATTTGTAGAACATCTCGAAGGAATCTTTACATGTAAAATGGATGAATTCGTCGTTCTTACCAAGTTTCGACTTAGAGTAGTCAACTCACGGCCAAGTTCGATCTCGGATCCACAAGTACGCATACAATACGCAGAAAATAGTTTTTTTTAAAGATTTCGTAGAATATCTCAGAGGAGTCTTACCGTAAATGGATGAATTAAATCGTTTCTTTAGTTTCAAAATTAAAGTAGTCAACCTACTTTGGCGGGTTTCGATCTCGGATCCAGACGCATACAATATGCAAAAATAGGGTTTTTTAAGGTTTGGTAGAATATCTCGGCGAATCTTACCCGTAAATGGATGAATTCGTCGTTCTTACCAAGTTTCGACTTAGAGTAGTCAACTCACGGCCCAGGTTTCGATCTAGGATCCTGCACGCATACAATATGCGTGAAATAAGTTTTTTTTTTAAGATTTCGTAGAATATCTCGAAGGAATCTTACCCGTAAATGGATGAATTGTAAATTCTTACCAAGTTTACGACTTTGAGTAGTCAACTCACGGCCGTGTTTCGATCTCGGATCCTAGTACGCATATAATATGCTAAATAAGGTTTTTTTAAGGTTTCGTAGAAATCTCGAAGGAATCTTACAGCAAATGGATGAATTTGTCGTTCTTACCAAGTTTCGACTTAAAGTAGTCAACTCACGGCCAAGTTTCGATCTCGGATCCTTGTACGCATACAATGTGCGAAATAGGGTTTTTTAAGGTTTTAGAATATCTCAAGGAATCTTACCTCAGAAATGGATGAATTAGTGGATTTCTACCAAGTTTCACTTAAGTAGTCAACTCAACTAGTTTCGATCTTCAAGGATCCCGTGCGACCCACAATGTGAAATAGGGTTTTTTAAGATTTCGTAGAATATCTTGAAGGAATTTACTTGTAAATGGATGAATTAAGTCGTTCTTACCAAGTTTCGACTTAGAGTAGTCAACTCACAGCTGAGGTTTCGAGTCTCGGATCATGGTACGCATACTGATATGCAAAATAGGGTTTTTTTTAGGTTTGGTTTCAGAATATCTCGAAAGAATCCACCATTGTTGCAGTGAAAAGGCTAAGGTCCGGCGCGGTATTCAACCAAAAACCATCTAGGCATTTCTTTGGAAATTTTCATAAATTGTTCGCCATCGTCCTGGGAGGTGCGGCATGGTATTCAACAAAGTCTCGTAACAAAATTTTCTGGTTTTGATCTTCAAAACCTTTTTTTTTTCTAATCAGTCCACTTACAACACAATTATTTAATTTTCGAGCATGCCGGCACTGCTTCGGGCATAGTATGTTGCTTAAATTTCTATCTTAGGCACATGATGAAATGTATCAAAAATTGATTTTCACTTGACTCTGGCATGGATAGATTTATATCGAGCATAGGAACTAATCTGGGCGTGGTCTTCATCCTAAATAACCATGGTGACCGAGAATACTATACTCCGGCATGGTCTTCATCCTAAATAACCATGCCTAACTCACGACGGCGTGGTCTTCATCATAAATAACTATCCTAGGCACTCGGTGACTAGGCATGGTCTTCATCACTAAGGCGTGGTCTTCATCCCTACCCGAGATAAAAAAAAAAAATCAAAGTGAGGAGCCGGCAGGAGAAGGAGAATGAAATTTGAAAGGAAGTGAGAAATGTTTCGAATTTAAAAGGAAATAGGGTATTTTTATGTATGATTTAGTTTTTATTGTTTTAAAGGGTAGTTTCGTATTTTTGTCCCACAAAAATACCCTTAGCAGAAACTATTGATTGGGTGAAGTAATTCTTATCTCCTAGTTAGTTTTGATATTTGTGGGTTCCTTTTTAAAGCAATTAAGACGTTATAAGAAAAAAACACAAAATGAATTTGTTAATAATGAACCCCTATAATTTTGGTGGACCACATAGTTCCACGACTCGGATTATTTCAAATAATTTTCTTCTTTAACACGTGTTAATTTTATAATGCTAAATCATCAAACATCACACACTACAGCAAAATAAACAAAAATCATTCCTCGAGATGCAGGAAGATCCGACGCCTTCAAAAGCATCATCTTATTTTTGTTATTATCTCTCGTATAAATCCCTAGTAATTGATAACCCTAAAAGTTGTTTCACATCTCACGCCTCCACCATCATCTTCTTCTATATTTTCACTGTATCTAGCAAGGTCTGCCGCTTTTTTTGTTTTCTTTTTCTCTTTGTAGTTTCTTGACTTTGTTCACTACTACAACCATAAATCTTGATCTACGGATGTTAGATCTGCTTTGAGTATTGATATTAGGATGCGATGATGATTATTATGCAATCCCACTCGGGAATTAAAGCATATCCATTTTAAATCAGAGCATCCATATTTTTTATTCCAATTTCTTTCTTTCAAAATTTATTTAGGGCTTTTCCTGTTCGATGCATTTAAAGATTGGGGTTCTTATCAGATTTTGAAATTATTGAGAAGTTCCTCATTCACAAGCATGCTAATTCTGAGATTCCTTTTGGGTCTTTATGAATTGAATCTATTTTTATCCAGAAAATCTGAAGGAATTAGATTACTTTCTACTTATTTCTGTTTCTATTGAGTTTCTGAATCGATTTATGATACAATGGGAATTAGGGGTTTGGATAAATCTTTGAGGATGATTTGTTTATCATTTAAATTAAGATCAAATCTGCTTTTATCACTGCATCATTGAATCTGAGATGATAATACAAGGGTTATATCTTATGATTGCTTTTAATTTTCATTGTATTTTTTCAATTATCTTATTTACATTAAATTAGTATTCAGATTTAGGGATTCTCCAGAAGATGTAGTATTTGTGATTTGTGTAATCTGTTTGTTGTTACAAATACAAATGATTCGAGATCTTGAATGTTGATTTGATTTATCCATTAAGAGATCGAGTTTTGTTAATTTGATTTTTATTTGTTTACAATTTCCAATTTTTCTTTCTCTCGTACTCATCCGCATCTAGATGCATCTCTCATGTTTTCCATAAAGATTTCTTATCAATCAAGATTTCATGCTCATTGTTGTCTCTTTGTAAAGCTTTGTTGTCTAAACTCGATAACTTGTCTTAGCTAATTTGCACCATAAGCTACTTAATAATCCATCTATATAAATATGGTTGTCTTAGGATTCTTTGAACAAATCAAGTGAGGTTTGCTCCAAATCCAAAGATACATTTGAAGAAGGTAAAAGTATCGGGTTTTTATTGATTGGTTTCTTAATTTAGTTTGCTATCCTAATTTTTTTTTTTTTTTTGTTTAAGTTTGATTCTCTGTATTGAATTTCTCGGGTCCGTATATATGGGACCAAAGTTTTCATTTTTTGGGAGGAAGAAACCAAATTTGGGATGAGTATTCTTATGATCTCAAATCGAGCTAAAGGAACAGTTGAAGGATGTTAGATTGCGAGATTTATCGGTGTTTTAAGATTGTCCTGTGAAATTATAAGAACTCTGATGGCTCCTTATCATTAGATTTTAATTTTAATTTGCTTTTTCAGAGGTTGTATTACATTTTTATAAAAGAATGAGATTGTAAATTTTTTGAATAATAAATAATGTTGTAAATTAAGTTTTGTGATAATAAATTGAAATTAATTTTGCTCATATTTGTGTCCTGCATTAATTTTAATTTTATTTTGATTCATCTCGAGTCAAAAATCTATCTCGATAACCATTTAACCGATCGAACATGAGCATCCGGGAAGATGAAGAAAGAACAACTAATCTTAGATAAGGTTTAAAGCATTAGACAGTTGAGTCGCTCTAAGCCATTGTCAACTTAACATATTACTCGGGTAGGATGGTTGAAGTAAATTTAAAGCAATGATATTGGTTAGCCGCTCACTGCAGTTGAAGCATATTTGGAGCGACTCATTCCAAGATAGTTGGAATAAATTTAAAGCAATTATATAAGTTGATTGCTGGTAGTAGTTGGAACATATTTAGAGCGAGTGCCTAGCTGCTCTAGGTCTATACACATACCACTTCTTGCAACTCGAGAGCGAGTGCCACTTTTAGTAGCTCTAATGGTTAGAGCGACTTAAAATGGGCTTTTGCAACTCAAACTGCCCGGTTGCTCAATCCATTTTTCTTGTAGTGTTTGTGAAGGTATTTTTATATGACTTATTTCAATCCCATTTTCGGAAGAGGAAATGAAGGTCACAAGGAATTATAAGTTTAATTCAAGGGCGATGTCGAATGGTCGGATTCCCATGCTACAACAAACTGGGCCTGCAGACTACGGTGACAGAGCTATTATGTGAGACCCAATGTAACGAAATATGTTATGTGCTTTTGAAGTCAAGTGGTTGGTCAGACTGCATTTCGCATGTATATATTTTGATGATCAGTAAAATAGTTTTACACAAAATGACATTAATTCAGATTTGAAATTTAACCTTTTCTCTCCAAAAAATAAAACAAAATTGTTTTACCCGAAATGTAAGGAAGTCAAATTTGAATGAACCATTAATACCTTAGTGAGCACGATCATGGAATATGAGTCGAATATTGTTACTTAGATGCATTGGTACCAACATTTATATATATATGCACACACTTAAAACTCAATATGTTCTATCGAAGGCATCCAATAACTACAAAAACTTGGCGTATAAAAAAAGAAAAAATTAGATGAAAATATATTTGTTAATGATTGAGATGACGGAGGAAACTATTGATGGCAGTTTTGAAAGTAAGGTTTTTTGTTCAATCTGATGCTATTAACACTAGTTGTTATTTCAAGGTCAACAATAAATCATGGCAGCTGACTACAGTCATGTCATTTATACATAGCATGTGTGTGAATGTGTTGTGTTAAGTTATGTGGTTTAGTAAGGGAAAAAGGAGACTAGGTTAGTAAGGAACCTTTGGCTCATGTGAAACCATATAGCATCCTTGATTCTGAAATGCCTTTTGCAAACTTAAGTGAGGATAAAAATGGGATGGAAGCAAACACAATAGAAGATGCTAATGAATTAGAAGAGGTTACTAGAGATCGAAACTTAACAAAGTTAGCCCCTATTATCTCCTTCTCCAACCCAAACACGATCCGAGAGAAGTTTAGGGGATGAAGGGGGAGAAGTTAAAACCGTCTGGGACGAAGAGGGAGAAGTTAAACCTTTTTGGGATATTGTGGGTTCCATTTGAGTCATGAGATGTATCAAAAAAAAAAACAATATATGTGTCTAAACGGTTTTGGAGAAATTTTTCGTAGCAATTCGTACATTTAGCATCTTTCAAAAATAAATAAAGTTAGTCAACTCTTTGATAATTTTTCATCAATTTAAAATTTAACCAGTCGGATCCATTTTGAAAAGTATTTATCATTTATATACACTACAAGAAAATCTAGCTATTGCTACACCATAGGTGTTGCAAAAGCAGATTTCTAATCACAGTACTTTTCAGCTGCAGTTAAAAGTTATAATTTATTGATGTAAAATGAAATTTTGCCACACAACTGTAGCAACAACATGAATAAAGTGTGGCAAAAAAGTATAATCTCTTGTTGAAGCAATAAAGATTGGGTGCAACAATAGACTTATTGATACATAGGTTATCGCGATATTAGTAGCGGTTTTATGCCATAACCATTGGGTGCTGCAATATATTAAATTTCTTGTAGCGGTAGATCTTAGATTTAGAATTAGAATGATAGTCTACTGTTTAAATTGATTATGACCAGTGAGATAGAAAGGATGTGCACCAAACCGCACGGTGGAATTCCAAGAAATTGATACTGATCCCAATCGTAAAGGGGTAAGCGACATTTGGATAAAATCCTCCATGTAACAAGCTTAAAAAAGTTTCATTTGAAGTTCATCGTGGAGATCAAATTCATACTCATTATTGGGATATAAATTGTCGAGAAATTCTTGTTTTTCTTTTTGGTAAGAAAATTCGGCAAAAGCCAGCTATATTAGCTGACATTGATAGGATATTTGCCAGACCCAACTTATATGATTTCTCATTATGAGGTAGTTGAATAGTTGATCATCTCATCTAATTGTCCGTCCATCCATCGGTACATAAAACCGATCGATATACCTGTCCTTATAAGATTTTGCAATCAATAGAAAAAGTTAAACGAGATAGCCACGGTCGTCTTACAGTTTCGGAGTGCTCTAGAAGAACTTCAATTTTGAGGCTTTTTTTAGGTGATATTAAGTCAAAAACATATGCAATTTTTTAGTTTTGGAGTTAAGTTTGCATGGTACCAGAAGCGACAATTTAGGCGGTTAAAGGTCGTTGACTTTTTTTTCTTCCAGTTTTTTAGGTTAGATTTTGGGTCGTATACTTCCAATTTAGCATAAAACATCCCAAAATCGATAACTAACAGCTACCAAGAGTTGTATTTAGTTGCAACTAAATAGTTTGTAACAATTATAGTTGTTACAATCGTCTGTTATATTTGTAAATGTAACAAAATCACTTAGTAACACTGATGTAGTAATTCACTTGTTAATTGGGCCCCCAACAATTTGGGTCCCTAGGCGACCGCCTAGCTCGCCTACCCCTAAGACGGCCCTGGAGATATAGCTTTGAAACGAAAAAGATTCTGACAAGCTGAAAAGTTAGTGTTCCTTGTTCTTGAATCCTTCTTCCGTCGCTTCAGCTTACATTCCAATCAGTAGCCAAAGAATAAGTTTTCTGGAAATTAAATTATTAGTGAGCATTTTCTTGTAATAAACGCGCCACTAGCACCTGTCTTTTATCTTCGGTTAATCTTTCTCAAATAAACAAGAATCAAAAGATTTTTTTAACCATTTGTGATGTTTTCATTTGAGATGTAATTTTGATGAATCCTTAGTATTATGATGTCCCGATTTCAGAAATAATTTCACTATAAATGAAAAAAATCGAATTTTTGTTTGGAAAAAAAATCATGAAAACCATAGTTTGATACACGATTGTAGGCTTGCTATTTAGTCAACCTATCTGGGCGAGTAGCTGCCAACCCTTGTCATGGTCTGGCTCCGCCACTGACAGTAGGTATCAGAAACAGATGCATAAATGCAACTAAAATTATGGATGAAAACCTTGTGGGTGTGCAAATGCTTTCTTCTAACCGCGAAAACCTTCGTCTTTTCTATATTTAAATTTTTGTGTAGTAAAGTATTCTTTTACAAATTTAATATGTTTTTTTTTTTGAAGTGTTTAATATGGGTATGGTAGCTCAAGAATCCTTCAATTTTTTTATTTTTCTATAAGAATCCTTCAGTTGGATGATAATTTTTTTTTTTTGGAAGACTCCATACATTCATACTGCATTAGTACAATTTTAAAGGATGCGGTATCAAATAAGATGATACAACGAGTTTTTGCAAATTGGTAAAAATTAGCGACTACTTTTCTTTTTTCAATGCTGCTGGAGTATAATTCTTGACTCAAGCTGGGAAATTTTGAGAGGGATCTCAACAGTTGATTTGAAATCCAGGGTTGGTTTAATTATGATATGTGCAACTTAGATCAAGTCACGTCTAATGAAACACCACTTGTTCATGTAAAACTATTCTTTTAAAGTCCTTTAACCCCTTTGGAGTTTATTACCTAAAAGCCTCACATAACATAACACTTACGGGGACTTGTAGGCTTGGATCACGTTTGACATGTAAATTTGGCGGGTAGTATCATGAAGTCAAGGTTCCATGTTTAAACACCACTAGTTCATGTAAAAAGTTCATTTGATAACAAAACATTAGATTTCGAAATAATTTTGTACGAGAATCAATCATAAATACCTTGTTTTAACATGTAAATTTAGTGAGCAGCAGCATTTAATATACGATCGGCAGTGTTAGTATTTTACGATGAACATGAATCCTACACATCTTCTTCGCTCAAAATGTTTTAATCCATAGTTAATGATAACATTTCATAATGTAAGAGGAAATATTCGTCAAATAAACATGGAACTATTTTAGATTGAGATGGTGGAGTAAACTCTAGTTACCCATTTGTAAGGAACCCAAGATTATACCTATGAAATTTGGGGCCTTACAGAATTTTAGGTCAGAATTATAATATCAAAAGCAAAATGTATAACACTTTAAATTTGGGTACAGTTCATATGATTAAATCTGCTTAGTCATTTATGGCAAATGCAAAAGATCCAATTTTTTGATTGTGGTAGAAAAAGGCAATCAACGCAATAAGATCAGGCCTACGGAGCTTTATTGTACTAAAACGTGAATATTCGGTGAACTAAACATAGTTTAGTAGATGAAAAATAAAGTAAACTTGGTGCGTTGGGAAATAAATATTTAAATAAGTTTTCTTGTATATAAATTATTGTTTTGTAAATTCATATATGCTTCAAATCTCCATTATTTTGTCTTACAAACTCAAGGAGGATAATTTCCTCACTTGGAAAGCTCTACTCTTTCCTCTCTCGAAAAGATATCGAGTTCATGGATTTCTTGATAGATCCATTCAATGTCCTCCGTATATGGTCGATAATGTCAGTAAATCCTAGTTATATAGCTTAGCATGATGATGATGCAACGCTTATCTTATGGATTCAAATGTCAATTTTTGATTATGTGATTCCATATGTTACTGGAGATGATACATCAAAAGATCTATGGGATGTTATTGAAGCAAGATTTGGAAGAAACTCATCTCAAGTGTGTTGGTTTGTCAAGATGACTAGCATTAAATAGAAGTGAAATATTACAACTAGCTATCACCGGAGAGTCTTTGTTGATGTAGCCTTCAATCACATTCAGGTTCATTTCAAACACAATAGGATTAGACTGCAACTCAATAATCTAGTTGACAGCATCGAGAAAAGCGGACATTCTACCTGCTCGAGAATCTATCTTGCTCCCGCATAGCGCTTTGATAGACATCCCCACTGTTTCCTTCCATAATCGTGCAAGACTAAACCAATTCATGTTAGTCCAGTAAAAAAATGGAAATGTAGGGAGTTTCCATTGTGGTGCATTAATCGAAGAATCCCCGCCTATCAATACTACGAGCCAGTTGTTTAGTGCTGAGATTTTCAGTATAGCTAGCAAATCTTAGAGTTTTCCTAGCGGTTATTTTCCTATCAACGTTTTGTTATGAAATTGAACGCCGCATCTTTTATTCCAAATAACATTATTTAGCCAGCCAAACCGGGAAATTTGTTGTTGGTCCCGCCTCATCCAACTCTCAAACATCGAGCAACATCATTATATCGGGATGATAATAACAAAGGTGGTTCAAACCATACCTCC
The DNA here is from genome assembly GCA_023531295.1 of Papaver armeniacum. Lineage (NCBI taxonomy): Eukaryota > Viridiplantae > Streptophyta > Magnoliopsida > Ranunculales > Papaveraceae > Papaver > Papaver armeniacum. The sequence goes on from JAJJWW010012570.1 coordinate 62,396, forward strand.
ACGGATTCACGAGTGTCTCGGTGTAATCTTTGATTTAGGAAATTAATTTCCGCCTAACGGATATGTGTATAAACTATTCAGACTTCAGAGCTACTGAAAAATGAAATGTTCACTAATCTTTTTTTGGTGTTTTTAGTGCAAAGATGAAGACTTGAGTTATTGTGAAAGAGCTCGTAATATGAGTTCAAGACAACCGTGGTCTTGATATCCCTGGACCAAGAGCATAATCAGGTGAGAGAGCTTTTATGGGTGCCCAAATGCTTTCTTTAAAACAGTAAAAACCCTCTTTTTCAAAAGAAAAAAAGAAGGATGAAGGAAGTTTAGGCTAGTTCGGTCAGATTCATATAGCTACCGACACTCGGACCAACGGACTACACTGATGGAGCTATTAGTATGAACCCCCATTTGGAACCACCTTTGAAAAATTTAGAGACCACCATTACTAGTTTAAATCAATCCAGCCATCCAGAATGGCACAATAGATAATTTACTGCTAGAAAAATTACCCTTCATTAAAATTACAAAATGTCATTTTCTTGATAACGAATGTTTAGTTTTAAGAACATGAATCATAAAGACCATATGCTAACATGTAACTTTGGGGAGCACCTCATGAAATATAAATCCCGACATTGTTACTTGGATATCATATATATATACTAACAACACTTGTATCTGATTTTATTGATCAATACAAAATTATACACACTTTTTGGGTGGAAGAAGAATCGATTGAATGAAACTAGTTTAGGTAATAATTGAGAAGATGGAGGAAACTGCTAGGAGCAATCGTTAAACTAAAGGATCTACACATATCTGGTAACAATTGGTTTTCCTGGGTAAATTTTCATGAGTGAAATATGTTATATTCCAAACCTGTATTTGCGGCTGGGTACTTTTAGTGCAAGTCACTTATTCCTTTTAGTTTAATCGGTGTAAGCCACTTATTCCTTGTAACTGGTTTTTTATTCCTTGAAAACCAAGGATATACCTTATCCCGTTCTGAATATGTGTACCATTAACTGTTAAGGAGTTGTGTATGCGGTTGTGCAGAAGGTGATCATCCAAATTTAAATTATTTTTTTTTCGAACACGAGGATCTATATTGAAAATTAGAATCAAAAACATGAAAACCATAAATTACTTCACAAATGGTAACACAATTTAATTCAACATTACACGAATACCAGAATCTCAAATGAAGATGACATTTGACAGGCTCAAATGAAAACGACACTACAAAACTGTCTAGACCCAGGAGGAAGATTATAGGGGGTGAAAAATTGTGGATTTTACCTGAGTGATGGGATCTATCAAAAAGGATTTTATGTACCTAGGCAGTTTCAAAGGAGTTTTTCTCTGTTGTTCGTGTGAAATTTCTTTTAAAACAAATAAAATTAGCTTATGGTTGATCAGTTTTTTTTTCTTTTGCTGAGCTAATCAGTTAAATACGTAACCAGTAGGATCTACTATTTCCATAAAGACTTATCATTTTTCATATTTAAGAGTTGGAATGATTAAGTCTACGGTCTAAATAAATTATCTTTAGCTAGCTAGAATAGATGTCCACAAAAGCGGTCCAAATCGGGTGGTGGAATTCCAAAAAAACTGCTACAAACCCCAATTGTAATGAGATAATCGAAACCGGATGAAATCCTGGATATAACAAGCTTAATAAAGCTTCATTTGAGTTCCATTGTTGATGAGTATTTAAATTGTTCAAATCCATTTTTGGGAATTAAACTGATGAGAGATTAGTAGATTATTCATTTTTCTTGTAAGAAAATTTGGCAAAAGCCCATTGCATTAGCTGACATTGATAGGATAATGCCAGGCTCAGCTTAAATCATTTTTTTTTTCACGAGGTAATTGATCCGATCCCCTCATTTAATCGTTCATCCTTCCATCCAGTGTTCAATACATAGTTTTTACACAAAGCTGATATACTTGCCGGTATCATATGGACTGAGTCGGATAGCTACTGGCAGTCGGACCTACAGACCGCTACAGTGACGGAGCTATTAGTATGAACCCAGAACCTCAATTTGGGAACCGCCCTAAAAACAATTTAGGGACTAGCAGTGCTGGTTTAAATAAATCCAGGATGGCATGATATGAGGTAATCTAGTGGTAGGACTCGGTTACAATTTACATTTGAAATTACAAATTGTTGCTTCTTTGATTGTAAATGTTTAGTTTTAAGAATATATTTGCATGAATCATAAAGGCCTCATGGTAACATACTAACATGTAACTTTGGTGAGCACCCTCATGGGATATGGGCCTGACATTGTTACTTGGATATCATATATATACCACCACACTTGTATACACACTCAAGATCAAGATGTTTTACTGAATTATGCAAAAATATTAACACCATTCGTAGAAGAAGGAATGATTAAATGAAAGTAGATTTATTAATAATTAAGATGATGGAGGAAACTGTTGGAAATTATTTTAACAGGTAATAAACCGGACAATATTTATTGCAGTCATCTAGTTATTTTCTATAGAATTGTAATCATCTTGCATGATATTGTCTCGGCCAAGAATTAGATAAATACTACAGACCTCAAGCAAATTAGAGATAAATATTGTAGTCTTATATTTTTAATAAAAGTTGCATGCGCATTTTAGTTTTCTTTTTATATTTAAAGTGAAGAATTGGATACAATAAAACTTCTTTAAAATAATAATTTTGGGACCGAGAAAATTATTATTTTAGAGAGATCATTATTTTAGCGAGAAGAAATTTAACCTCGTGCAAGCCTGGTTGGACTAAAGAATTTTATTATTTTAAAGAGATTATTATTTTAACGAGTATTATTTTAAGAAAATTTTTCGTACACAAATACCCACCAATCAATTGAAAGTGACATCGCATTGGAAAATGACATTACAAAGTTGTCCAGACCCAGGAAGATAAAAAGTAGTGAACTCTTTTTTAGAAAGTTGTGGATTTTACCCGAGCCATGAGACCTATCAAAAAGAATTTAAGGTGTCTAGGAAGTTTCAAATGAGTTTTTTATGAACGCGAAATTGAGGGATAGAGGAAAAAGACAAAAACTGGATCCAAATATTAAATCGGGGTCACCCTTATCTAAGTATTTTTTTAAATCCTAATCTACCCCTCACTAATCGGTTTAGTGGTTAATAATAATTAGTAAAAATCTTAAGTATTTGTTAAATGATTAGTGTGTATTTGTATTTGAATTTGGGTGAATGAGATAAGAGTAGAAAGATGGAAAAAAATTTGAGAGGGAACTTTTTTTTTAGTGAAAGTGGAGGCCGATTGTGAAGAGAGAATTGCTGCTAAGAGGTTGAAAATTTGATTTTTTTTTCTTTGAATCCACCATTGTTGCAAATTTTGAAATAGCTCGGTGCCGGCATTGTATTCAACAGGAAAAACCATGCCTAAACATTTGTTGGAAATTTTCATAAATGTTTGCCACTATCCAGGGGTCCCGGACAAAATTTTCTCGGTTTTGATCTTTAAAACCTATTTTTTTCTAGTTTTAATCAGTCTTCTGGCACAGTTAGTTAATTCTCGAGCATGTCGGTCAGCTACCTAGGCATAGTATTTGGCTTAAATTTCTATGCCTAAGCACATGATGTAAAGTATCCAGAAACTTCAAATTTTTTTCACTTGACTAGGCATTGATAGATTTTTATCGAGCATGCCTAGGCACTTAGTTACTTCGTGCATTGAATGTTAGTTACCAAGCATGCCTAGCACCATTTTCCCAAGCATGGTCTTCACCAATTTCTAAGCATGGTCTTCATCACTTCCAGCGATGTAAAAAAATTTATTTCTCGACATGGTCTTCATCACTACCTGGCATGGTCTTCATCACTAGGCAGGCATGGTCCGCATCACTTCGGCATGGTCTTCATCACTATCGGCATGGACTTCATCACTTCCTTGGCATGGTCTTCATCACTTCCTTTTGTAAAAAAAAAAAAAAATAAAATTGTTTTTAAAGTGAGGAGCCGATAGAGATGGAGAAGAGAATTTGAAAGGGAGTGGGGAAAATTTCTAATTTGAAAGGGAGTGGGAGTAACAAAGCCCCTAACCCTAAAATAGATTAATAAGAGGTGAAGATGGAAATGGGAATATGATTTTGTTTTTTGATTTTAAGTTTTTTGATTTTTATTTTGAGTGAAGGGTATTTTAGTATTTTTACCCCAAAACACCCCTTAATGAGACCCATTTGGTTGGGAGAAGTAATGCATATCCCCCAATTGTTTTTTTTATCCCCAATTTCGCGTTCTTTTTATCCATTGTTTGTGTGGATTTTTTTCCTAAAATCAATAAATTTAACTAGCTTACGCTTTGACAATGGTTGATCAAATTTGTTTTTTCTTTTGATTAGCTAATCAGTTTAATATTCAACCAGTAGGATCTACTATTTCCACTACACAACTGTCTAGACCCAGGAAGATTATTGGTGGTGAAAAATTGTGGATTTTACCTGAGTGATGGGATCTATCATTCTTCATATCTAAGATTTTGGAATGATTAAGTCTACGGTCTAAATAAATTATCTTCAGCTAGCTAGAATAGATGTCCACAAAAGCGGTCCAAATCGGGTGGTGGAATTCCAAAAAAACTGCTACAGACCCCAATTGTAATGAGATAATCGAAACTAGATGAAATCCTTGATATAACAAGCTTAATGAAGCTTCATTTGAGTTCCATTGTTGATGAGTATTTAAAATTTTCAAATCCATTTTTGGGAATTAAACTGATGAGAGAGATTAGTAGATTATTCATTTTTCTTGTAAGAAAATTTGGCAAAAGCCCATTGCATTAGCTGACATTGATAGGATAATGCGAGGCTCAGCTAGCCAGCTTAAATCATTTTTTTTTTCACGAGGTAATTGATTCGATCCCCTCATTTAATCGTTCATCCTTCCATCCAGCGTTCAATAAGTACATATTTGTTACATAAAGCTGATATACTTGCTGGTATCGTAGGCAGGGGCGGAGCCAGCCCATTGCAAGGGGGTGCACTTGCACCCCCTGCCCAGCTGGCTCCAAAGCCCATTTTAGGCCTAATTTGTAGGGGAAAAAAATTATATGTAAGCCCATTTTTGTTTTTTTTGCATCCCATAGAAAATTTTTGCACCCCCATCCCATAGTCTTGGGGACGGAGTCGGATAGCTACTGGCAGTTGGACTTACAGACTACAGTGACGGAGCTATTAGTATGTACCCAGAACCCCAAGTTGGGAGCCACCCTAAAAACAATTTAGAGACCACCAGTGCTGGTTTAAATCAATCCAGACATCCAGGATGGCATGACTAGAGATAATCTACTGCTAGAAAAAGTTACCAAATTGTCCCAATCCTTAAAATAGCAAATGTTTAGTTCTAAGAAAGAAATTTGCATGAATCATAAAGACCTTATGCCAACATGTAATTTTGGTGAGCACCCTCTTGGAATATAATCCCACATTGTCACACCCTCATGGATGCCATATATACATCAACACAACACCCACATTTGCACTTAAGCCCGAGATGGTATGTTGATCGATAGAAAATTATAAAACACTTGAAAGTAGATTAGTTAATAATCGAGATGATGGAGGAAACTATTAGAAGTTGTTTTACAAGATAAAAAATCAAGAATTATATATTGTAGTCATCTTGTTATTTTTTATGAGAAGTGTAGTAATCTTATTATTGTCCGGGTGAAGAATTAGATAAATACAGTGGTGATCTTATTATTTTTTAATAAAAATGTGAATACGCTCGTGTAAAAACGAGATCCATCTTGAATTTTTTTTTAAGTGAAGAAGATTTTTTTTTCCGAAGAATTAGATAAATATTATCCACAAGATAATTTTAAATCAAAATTCATGAAAACCAAAAATTAGTGCGTAGCTAGTGCAACAAAATTTATGCAAACCATGACTTCACGGCTAGTACATAAAGAGATTCGACAGTAGTTGCATCTTTTCCGATGACTACACCCAAGTAAATCTAAAGGTTATAAACTACTAAAACATTCAAGATTCAAGATGAACAAGATGTAAGAACATGGAAAGTAAAGATTAACACAAGCATATAACGTGGTTCGGCCATGAAGACCTACATCCACGAGAAAGAAGATGTTTTCTTTATTGATTATAAGGTCTTACCCTTGAAAGAGCTACAAATATCACTTAGATTTCTCACTCTCTCACTATCTAGATCTCTCTCACGAATTCTCTGTAGAAAGACCATCTATCATTACACAAGTTATCCATCTCCTTCTACATGGACTAGTATTTATAGGCGAGATTAGACTCGTGGAAGGCCCGGACTCACGGCTGGTAGAGCTATCATACATCGTTTTCATTGCCCGGACGGGTTCTATATTATCCCTCGTGATGGCTTGCTGGGTTCTCCTTCGGAGTTGTCTCGCTCCGCTCGTCATCGTATAGCTCTTCCTTAGAGAACCTCATGTTGTATCACCTCTGGGTTGTAGTAAGATCGCCCGAGCCTTCTGTTACGATGTAGATTCGCTCTCATCTCTTCTTATCCTTCACTAAATGGAGTCCTTCTTTTTAGACTTAACCGCCCGAGCCATTAGACTACTCCTTACACGCGTCGTTCATGCGACATTGTAAAGTGTGCGTCTCGATTCGAGACAAACTCACCTTTTTGGAGTATGATTCGATGCTTCTATCTCATTATTTTAGCATGGATTCATCCTTGGGATGTTGACACGTGGCCATCGGGTAATTTACCCTCACATTTTGCTCTTTTTCTTTGCAACTTGCCAAGGGTATGATGGGAAGAAAACTTTGTAACCGTCCCGTATTTACCGCCACATTTGCACTTTTAGTGTTTACTTATCTGTTGGGTTTGAGGCGCATGTTGGCTTCCTCTAGACTTTTTAAGAGAGAGGATATCTCCTCCTTAATGGTTATCCTTCGAGATTTCCGTCGTCTTGTTTATCGTGCCTTGATCATCTTGGGTTTGGAAATGTTAGTTGGTTTTTCGAGGACTTTTTTCCTATAGGAGTCCCCTTGAGGTGGAGAGTTGATTTTTGTTCTCATCTCCCTTTCGTCAGAGCTTACATGCCTTTTTCATAAATGCTTTTTATGTCCAAATGAGCGTTTTCCTCCTCGTCCTCCATGGTGGCAATGTGTTTATTCATATCTTTTAAACATGATGGTATGCCCTCTCATCTGCTTGACACTTCGATTTTTCTTGATCTAGTTTCTAGGCCATCACCGATGTTCTCTCGGAAAGACCTATTTGTTCGCATATCGTCTTTAGCCTCATTGGAGGTTTATGGAGCTCGATTTTTCTGCTAGTGGATTGGACTTTTTGCTGGAAGATTTCGTATTCTCCATTATATTTCTTTTCACGGTGCAAGCTTGGAAACACTTCATATAGTGTCTTTCTTCTTGCGATTGGTCTTGGGAACACTTTGTTTCCTGTGTTCTTTTGCCCGTTTTGGCTTAGAAACACTTTCTGCTATTACACAAGTTGTTACTTAGTTTATAACAAATATTTTTTGTTTGCGTTAACACTTTCTTCTTTTATGAGTGGTGGATACGATTGTCCGAGTTGCCGAGGATGCCGAGGTATAAAATACTATCTTCATATTTATACGTATATATATATATATATGTATATATACGTTGCCCTTGTTTTATGCCTTAGCATCTCGATGCCATTTAGGACAAAGAGTGAGGATGCCTTGGCGAACTGGTAGAATCTGGATTGCTCCTCCGCGAGTCGTCAAACAGGTTTTGTTGCTTATTCCGTCTGTGTGGTGGTTTCTGATGTTGCCGAGGGTGGAATCGCTCATGCCCCAATCGGTGAGATAGGTGTTTTTATGCCGTCGAGGGTGAGGTTTGGATGAAACCAAGTGGGTTGCTCCCGGCGAGGCATAACCGTGGATGCTCCTACGATGTATTTTTAATGTTGAGAGTTTGTTTAACTCTTTTAGTGAATATGTCCTTGTGTTGTAACCTAGGTGAAGGATACTTGTAATTTAAAGTACTTATTGATAATAGAATTTTATTGTGGAATTATTCTATGATGTGTTTCAAAGTAGCTGGCTCGAGGTGTTTTGACAGTCTCGTTGGTTCAACCATGGGTGACAAAGCCAAGGAGTGATCGGCCTTTAATTGGATAGGTCATCTCTTACGGTGTTGGACTTGGAGTATAGCGTATTTTTCCTTCTCGCCTTTGCTCCGATGCCTTCATGGGCTTGTTTTTTTTTTTTTTTTATAGTGCCCGCTTTAGGTTACACTTTCCCCATGATTAAGTGATCAATTGTATGAGTCACTTGCTTGTTAATCATTATTTTGGAGTGCAATATCTCGGTCAAGCGATTCTTACCTTAACCAAAGGTAAGTACCTTGATTCTCGATATCTCCCTGTTATGGGCAGACATCATCCGATTCGTGATCGTGATGGCATTACCTTAGGTCTATGTCCTTGTTAGGTAGCTTAGGGTGTCCCCCGCTTCATCTTGCTTCAAAGGCTAGATGGCATTGCCTTAGGTCCGTGTCCGTCTCGGGCCCGCCTTAGGTATTTTACCCGCATCATTCGTCGTAGAATGGAAAGTGTGGCTAGCACCGTGCCATGATCTTGATGGGCTTTCGTTATAATGCAAATATGGTATGATTATGCTATATGTAAGTGCAAGAAAAGATAAAGCAAAAAATTAAAACAAAAAATTAAAGCAAAAAATTGCAAGGAAAAAAAAAAAAATCAAAGTAAATGAAGTGAACACACAAAAGGATTAATTTATTACTCTCAAAAGAGGGTTTATGAGCCCTTAGTACATTGTGTAAGGTATCATGACCTTTTACAAGTAGGGATTCGAGTCCTATTTTCATAATTTATCTTCCTAAGTGATAAGCTGTTTAAGCATTGTATTGCTTGAGGTATTTGGTGTTCCAGGGGAGCTCTAGTTCTTCCCTATTGGGTTTGAGCAATCTGTATGCCCCGTTACCTGCTTAGCGATGACTGTAAGTGGTCCTTCCGAGATGGGAGCAAATTTTCCAGACTCGCGCTGGTATGGCGGGATCTCGCGCCAGACTTTATCGCATGGGCTAAATTGCCTCTGATGAACACGCTTGTTGTATTCTCGGGCTAGCCTTCTGTGGTAATTTTTATCCTTTGAAGGGTTATTTATCGGTTTTCCTCGAGATCATCCAGTTTGGAGAGTATCATGTCCGAGATGAGGTTTTTCTCCCAAGCCTCGCTTTTAGTCGTAGGGATCATTGCTTTGGTTGGGATGATCGCCTGCGTGCCATAGGTGAGAGCGAAGGTGTCATTCATGTTTCTTCCCTCCGGTGGTCCGATAGGCCCGTGAGTACATTATGTAGTCACACCAGCTAGCCTCATGTCCATCTAGCTTCTTTTTAAGCATGTCGCCTATGGTTTTGTTAGTGGCCTCTCGCCCGGCCATTGCTTCCTGGATAGATGGGGATGGATTTTTTCTTCCTTATTTTGAAACAAGCTTAAAAGGAGGTTGATGTTTTTCCCTCGGAGTTGGGCCCCATTGTCTAATATGATGGCGGTTGGGATACGGAAACGACATATGATGTATTCAAAGAGGAACTTAAAGACATCATGGTCTCTAATGTGTCTAAGTGATGAGGCCTCTACCCATTTGGTGAAGTAATCTGGCGACAATTAAGTACTTTCTCTATCACCTTCCGCTCTCAAGGGTCCAACGATGTCTACCTCCCACTTAGCAAATGTCCAAGGGCTTAGGATAGACTTTAGGTCCATTGACGGGGCGTGCCTTCTTTTGCCAAATTTTTGGCATTCTAAAAAGGACTTTCCCATCTGTTTTGAGTCCTCGTTCATGCGAGGCCAAAAGTAACCTTGTAGCTTTGCTTTGTGAGCTAGAGATCTGCCTCCGCTATGGTTCCCTAGGTAACCATAATGTATTTCCTTTAGTATGCCATGCCCTCTCGAAGGAAAGGCATCTAAACAAGGGTCCGAGGTATGATCAAGTTTTTATAACACGTTATCCCCGAGCCGGTAGTTTCCTTATCGGGATATTACTTTGTGTGCGAGCTGTTGGTTGCTTTGGAGATCAACATTGGCTAGGTATTTTATGATTGGGGTTCTCCAATCGTCTTCGGAAAGTGCCTCGTTTGGACCCGTTGTGCCCATATTAAGGATTTCCATATCTCCTTCTATGGGTATGGAGGGAAGCATTACTCTCTCAATTCTAACATGAGTAAACTCGGATCTTTTGTCATGGAGGCTATGAATGCTAAGGCATCTGTGTGCCTATTGTTGTTCCCTGTTTAGGTGTCGGAACGTGATGTTTAGTATCTCGCCCAATATAATGTTTTGCAAGTTGGAGAAATCGCCGCAAACATGCATCGGAGGCTTGGTATGTCCCATCTATCCGTCTGACGACGAGTCATGAAGTCACTTGTGAGTCTCACTTCAGAATGCCGAGCGCAATTATCACTCCGAGGGCATGTATGACCGCTCGTATTCTGCTATGTTATTAGTAGCAGGAATTCTAGCCTCGGGTCAGAACGATCATACGGCTCGTCTGGGTCGTGAAAACCATCCCGATGCCGAATCCTTTCCGAGGTACATGACCCGTCTACGAAAACCTCCCATCGCCCGGGGTTTTCCGGCGAAGTAGCTCGGTGGATCTTCTAATTCGTCCTCCATTCCCTGCAATTTCTTCAATTTCACAAGACGTCCAGAGGAAAGTTGGCCAAGAAATCCGCAACGACTTGTATATTTATCCCACTTTGGGCTTGATATTTGACTCCGAATTGTTTTGATTTGGGATCCCCACTGGGAGATCCTTTCGCTCCGTCTCGCATGGTTTAGAAATGCATTCTATTGGAGCTTTTGTAATGACCGTGATTGTGTGGGCATGGAAGTATGTTCGCAATTTCGCGTCGCGAAACTAGGGACAACACGATTTTTTCGATCTTGAGTAGTTTCTCTCTCGCAGATGTCGAGTCTTGCTTATGAAGTAGATAGGTTTTTCTACCTCTTTATCTATACGGGTTAGCATCGCGCCGATCGAAGTATTAGTCGCCGATAGGTAGATGTAAAGATTTTTCCCTGGATCGGGCTTCTGAAGGATCGGAAAAGTGGCCAAATGTTCTTTGATCTTTTGAAAAGCTTCTTCGCACTCATTTCTCCACGAGAACTTCTTACCTTTCTTCAAGGTATTGAAGAAATCTTTGCATTTTTCTGATGATCTAGCTATAAACCTTCCTGTGTCCGTTAGTCGACCATTTAATCTTTGCACATCTTTGAATGTATGGAGAAGGCATTTCAAGTATGGCTTGTACTTTATGGGGGTCCACCTCGATGCCTCGCCAGTGACCAGGTATCCTAAGAACTTCCCCCGAGGTAACTCCAAAGGCACATTTTGTCGGGTTTATCTTCATGTTAAATTTCCTCATCCGTTCAAAGATTTTCGTGATCATTTGCATGGTCTTGTGGGAGCTTACTCTTGGAAAGCATGTCATCCACATATACCTCTAGGGTTTTATGTATCCAATTGTCAAACATTTTTCTACCATTCTTTTATAGGTCGCTCCCGTTTTTTAGTCCAAATGGCATCTTAGTATAACAAAGATAACCCTCGGGGAGTAAAGAAGGCAAAGGTGTGTTTTGATCTTCCTCGGAAATAGGAATCAGGTTATGGCAGCCCGAGTATCCGTCCATGAGGGATAGTAAGCCATATCCAGAGGTTGCTTTTACAAGCTGATCGATATTGGGGAGCGGAAGCTATCCTTTGGACATGCTTTATTGAGATAATTTCAAGTCAATGCAGATTCGCACTCTTCTATTTTTTTCTTGGGTACTATCACCATGTTAGAGATCCATATTGGGTATTTTACCTCTCGGATGACTCCTAATGCTTCCATCTTTTTAACTCTTTTTGAATTTCTTCGTGATATTCCGGGGTGCCACCTTTCGCATCTTTTGCCTCATGGGCTTATGTTTTTGGATTAATCTTCAATTGGTGACAACAGATATCCGGGTCTATCCATGGCATATCTTCCATCGCCATGCGAAGACATCGAGTATTCCTTTAAAGCACTTTCACTAATTTTTCTTCTTCCTTTTGTCGAGGAGAGTTCCAATTTTAACCATACTTGGGTTTTCCCGGTGTTCCGATATTCACTTCTTTGGTAGGTTCCGAGGCCGAGAAGTTCGATTTAAGTTCCTCAACATCGGAAAGACTCGATAGGACCCATGGGTGAGTTCGAGATGGGAACACTATCTGAGGATAGTGCATGATCCAAACGCCTCGCTTCGTTTGTTTCCGCTATGTAAGTATCGATTTCGGCCTGGATATTAGCATTCTTGGCCCTTTTCTCCCGTTTGAATGTTTCATAAAATAAAATATCGATTGGAACTTCCACCATCAATTAAAATCTTAGGCATGGCCTATTGCAATGCCTTAGGTTTTTATTCCTCTCCTCGTGTTCGGAGAGTGCAATAGCCATCGTGACCACTAGTGGGTCGTTGTGGTTTCGTCCTCCATCGGGTGCCTCGCAGGCCGAGAAGCCGATAGGTATTTTCATCCACTCGCATGAGAGATTTTGTTGCTACACCGAAGACTTCCTCACCTTCGAAGTTTCGTTTGTGAATTCGTCCCGTGATATTTCCTTGAGTACGAGAGATGTGATAGCCGAGTGGGATATAGTATCGCATCCCAAGTGCTCACAAGGCGCGAGGAATTTCCACGCGATGTACGGTGCACCGCGGGCTGGTTGAATCGCTGGTTACGTGATGTACTCCTAAATCTTGCCTTCATCGACCATATCCTGCACCATTTTCTTCAAGTCTCTACATGAGTCCTGTCATTGTGACTATGGAATTGGTGGAATTCACAAAAAATTATTCTATTTTTGGCACGCTCGGGATGCGTCCTCTGTTCCATGGATATGTAATCTTGTATTTTCCGTCGATATTCTTAAGGATCCTGATATGGGAGCGTTTAACTTCGTGTAGACAAGGTCTACAAATTTTTCCTTTATTTTGTTGGTCTTGGTCTCGCCCTTTCCATCCTCCACTCCGATGTTTATCGAACTAGGTGGATCCGTTGTTGATCGCCCCCGCTCTCCTTGGGATGGCGCCCGAGGTATCCGTGGCCCACCACATTTTCTCCTCTACCGGTTCCTTTTACCAAATTTTGTCATAAGTACCATCTTGGAGTTCTTCAAGGGCCACGTAGTACTCTTGTAACTCTCTTAATTTTCCCAGATTGGGTAGCATGGTTTCGTACATACGGATAAATATGGGATCTGGCCATTCTTAGAGTGTTTTTGAAGCCCAAGATCGCTTAGGCCTCCGGACTATTCCGATGTCGGCGCACAATTTTCTCCAGCAGTTACCAAAGTGATCGATGCGACTCATTTGGCCCTCGAAGCTAATCGTGGAACAAACATGTCAATCTTCGGTTTGACTCCTACTGCTATGTATGTATGTTTCTAGGAATAATTTGATAGGTGGTAAAATGACTTAACCGACGCCTTTAGTAAGTTATTAAACCACATTAGGGATTAAATCTTTAGACTAGCGGAAAGAACCTACACATTACTACGTCGATCGGGGTTCCACCGGGTTAGTGTCATTAGGATATGATCGAGGTGCTCAATTGCATCGCTGTTCTAAGTGAAGGAGCGTTGAATGTTGGAAGTGAGCATTTCCTTGGAAATGGTAGGGACAACAAAGCTCTCCGACAAGGAGATTGTCCATCCTCTTGTACTACTTCGCCAACTTTTATTGCCTTCATGTGGCCTCTCCGTACATTGCTTCCGAGCTGGCAGAGTCGGGCTTGTAATTGATCATCGTTGTGCCTTGTTTCGACCTTCTTCCTTCTTCCCCTGGGCTCTCTCGGGTGAGAAAGAAATTTCATGATGGCGATATCTTGATCGCCCGGAATCTCGTCCGATTGTTCCGGCGACGCTACAATCTTGGAACGAGTTCGATTTCCCGAGGTCTCCCCTCATTTGGGATTCGTGGCTGCGAGGTTCTCACTCGCAGTTGGTTTTAATTTCATCGCTCTATTCTTTTCTCGTCTATGCTTTGGATCGACGTCCGACGATCCTTCATATGGGTTGTCCTCCCGGTTTTAACGCCTCGGCTTCCCCTGGGAAAGCGATCCGCTGTTTCGTTGTTCGAAGTGTCAGGGATAGGGACTCATTCGTCGTTTTGCAAGTTTTCGAAAGGATTCTCCTCCTCGGGGATCTCCTCAGTGGTAGCGAGTGGCACCTTTTTATTTGCTTTGCGTTTCAGCATGCGGTTTCTCCATTCTAGTTTCTTCATTTTCTCATTCTGAGCATCTTGTGCCTTCAGGATGGCTGCGATAGAAGTAGTGGCATCGCCGAGGGTAGAAGGATCGTCCCTCTTGGCCTCATTGTTTACTATTTGCCTTGGCAAATGATTCAACCCTCCTAGTTGAGTTTGATGGATATCTTCTGGTCTCTCGAAGGGGTTTCCTTCTTTTTCGGAGCTTGAGTTATCAGTTAGTCCTTCCCGATATTGATTATCGGGTTGTCCCTCTCCTGGGAGTATATCATTTTGCATGGTTTTGCCTAGCTCCATATCGTCTAGTCCGGTTACCGGGCTCCACCACTTTACCTTGGCTCGTGCAAGTGGATCGTCTCCTCACCATCGCCTTGCCTGCGATATGCAATAATACTTAATTTGTCTGTTCTTTCAGAAAAGTGGGACCCAAAATTTGGTGTCATATGGAATTACTAAGTCATAGTTCGGGACAGTTTAGTACAGAAGACTTTTCAAGATATTTTGGAGACATGTGAAGATGTCAAAATATTCCCCTACTTGTATAAAGTTTTAGTGATGGAAAAAGGTGTTTTGTTTATCTCTCTTCTCGAGAAAAATACCTCTCTTACAGTCATACTTTATCGGAAAAAACCAAGTTATGACGATTGAGAATATCTTCCCATTTTAGGAAATATTTTCATCATCTTTAAACTTTTGATTTTGGACAAACTTTGAGTTTAATGAATGATTATGTACTCATTAACCCTTTCCCTTGACTTAGAGTTAGATTTCTAAGAAGAAGTTTGTGGATTATCTTGAGTTCCTTTGAAGATGAAGAACGTCATGAACAATTTGTCTTTTCGACTTTCATAAGGCAATATTCTCTCTTATGAAGTCTACTGACCAAACTTTCTGAGCTCTTTCATGGAGGAGATTGATAAACACATTTTTGTGTCCCAATTGTCCTCAGTGTCTTTATTGTTAGTGCTTGATTTTGTACTTATTATGGTGTTTTTATGTTTGTATAGGTGTTTTTGGAGAAATACACTTGTGCGAAAAGTTGCTCTAAAAGTGCTATTCTGGACCCCTGGAGAAAAGTACTAAAGGCACCTCATTTTGGTTAAGGGGCACCTCGGCTTGGGCACCCGCTATTCGCACCCCAGCTTTTAGCATGGGCAACCATCTTCTTCACGGAATATGTTTTAAGGAAAGTCACATTCAAATATTTATCACCCGCATAACTTTCCGGATTGGAGGAATTATAACGAGATTCAATCGCTAGTTTTACGGGATAGTCTTGATTCGACAAAACAGAAGGGTATATGGGTTAGAATCGATCAACAAGGGCCGAATCATTGCGTTGGATAAAACAGAGTTACACGAGTAACCCGAGTTTTCTATGTGTGATTGAGAGGTTTGCATGTGCCTTCTCGCGAGTTTAACCACTTCGGGTCGATGAATGAACGTGTTTGGAGTGTTTTGACACGGAAAACAATAAGCGAGAAGATAAATCAGGCACAAAAATATCTCGAGAATATTTTCATTTACCGCCGAGTAATGGAAGAATTTTTGGAGTGATTGGGCGAGATTTCTTGGTGCCGTTAGCTATATAAAGTGTTATTTTGTAGCAGATGAAGGTTATGGAGAGTTTGGGGAGGTTTTGGAGCACAAAGAGTGAAGATCGATCGAGTGGAAGAATTGTTTTCTCCTATTACACCAAGAACACGAAGAACAAGAGACGGCCAAAGACCGTTGTTCTTCAACAAGTGCTAACGACTCATGTAAGTGTGGGTCGTATATTGGAGGCAAAGACTTAAATAAATAGTAATGAAATGGATTAATATTTAACGATCTAGTAACAGTGGTTTGTAACGCTTTTCATGCGTTGCAAATTCCCGGTTTATTTGATATCTCTCCTTTTCATCATTTGTAAGCGCCTTTGAGAAATAAAATCATATTTTGAGCGTGTTTCCAACATGATGAGCTAGACCCATTACTGACGACGAAGGAAGACGAATTTCATACTTGGGTAAAATTATTTAATTCTTTTTTTAAGACTTTTGCATTAATTTTAATTGAAATATGATTTGAATTAATTGGTTGTCATTTAATTTGGTGATGTATGCTTAGCTTAAATGTTTTCATACATCATGCTTAGGATTTACAACCAATCTTTTGAGAATCTATCTTGGCAAAAATAAGAGTCCATGTTTTTATTTGTTGAGCGATAATTGTTAAAAGAATTAATATTTGAACCTTTCGTTATGAGTTTGGCCGAATTCGAGTCCCAAAGACATCTCTTCATCCCGTGACAATTTTTGTATATATTTTTCTTTTCTTTTATTTTATTAATTTAAATTCGTCAAGTCCGAGTGAACGACAACCCCTATTACTACAACATCATTGAAAATATCATCAATTTTTGGCACCGCCGACGCGGACTTGTGTATAGATTTGTTTTTAGGTTTTATTTTTATTTTTATTATTTTTGTTCTTTTTCGCCTTTTGGTATTTCCTTTTGTTTTCGATTTGAACCGAGCTAAAGAAAAAAAAAAAGAGAAAGCGCGAAACAAAAGCGAAGCCAAAGAAGGAAAGAAAAGAGGAATCCAAAAGGAGGAAGAAGAAGATTTTGTATATTATTATTATTATTATCATTATTTTTTTTTAAACCGTAATTAGGTAATTATTTTTGTAATATTTTATTTTTGGACATTTTTATTTTTTATTTTTGGACATTGAACATTGGACATTTTTTTTTTTAAAAACCCTAAGGAGGGTTATTTAAATATAACCGCACAGGGAAGGACGACGATTACGATATCGTCTCGGCCCCTGCTCGTACATGACATAGGAGTCGTGGCCCGAGTCGACTTCAACGGTTCATCCCCGTCCGGAATGGGAGGTAAGAATTCTAAACACCCGCGAATCCCCCGCCGCCGGGTTTACTAGATGATTTCGTGTGAATATATGTCGAGGAACCGAATCGCCGCTTAATTTCCTAGTAAAGGGCAAGGACAGGCCATACAAGATAAGAGTTCGGATTTCATCACCGTTCTCTTCTTGCCCGCCTTAGGAAAACGATACCAAACGCGAACCTAAGCTTAAAATTTTGACTAGAACGAGACCGATAGGGTAACGAGCTTAATAGGAAAGTCATTCGAAAAATATTGGTTACTCTTTAAGCATACCTCGGGTTCATGATGGTTTCGTAAGTTGAATGCGTGATCGCGCCGCCTTGTAATGCGGTAAGGCCTTGGGTATCAAAGCTCCACGCAGCCTTCCCTCGCTCTATTCGCCTTACTTAAACTCGGATTGATTCCGTAGGGTTTGCTTAAATTGTAACGAATTCCCTTCGAAGGATTAGAAGCCGGTCTAGAAACAATCTAAGTGGAGCCATCATGCTTTTGTTTGCTAGAAATCGTAGGTTTGTTGTGGTTAAGTCATCCTTGTTTGTGTTTGTGTAGAATTCCCTTGCATAGTTAGGATGTCAACCGGTATTATAATAGCCATCACAATGAATATGATTATCCAACCGAACATTATAGACATCACTCTTTTTATGACCGTGAGTGTGAATAGTGGCCGGGAACGCCAACCTTTTGAAGATTATGGCTCATACCATGGTGAGCCCAATTACTATTCACATGAATACCGGTCATACGAGCAAAATTCCTATAATTCTCCTCTCTAGATAAGGCGCGTAAGATACTTGAGTCAACGCATAAGTTAACAGAGTCAACACGTGAGTTTGCCGAAATAACACGTAGGTTAGAGTTAGAGACTAAGAAAGAATTGCTCGAATTACTTTGAATTGCCAATACATTGCTTCAAAAATCACCCTTGAAAATGAAGAAAATTTCTATTTACATAATCAAGATGACGAGGTTAGAATTGAAAGCAATACTTTAGATAAGGTTCAACCATTTTCATGTTATGATTATGATGAGGATAGTGTTGATGAAGGATTTGAAATAAATAGGCATAGTGATGTGAATTTGCTATTCCAATTGAGCTTTATAATAATAGGGTTATTTCTCGGTTCAGATCCTAATAATTTTAACAATTATTCACCTATTCAAAAGGACGAGGATTTGACTAGAGATAATTTTTAGATGATGTAGTATTTCCCGTTTACGAAGTCGATAATGGTTTAGAGGAACGGGTTTATCCCGAGAATATTATTTTAGAGTCTAACGATTTAAAAACAATAGTCTTAGACGAAGAAGATGAACTCGTAGAGCTTTTAAATATGAGTGAGGATGCATCACCCGAGTATAATTTACATGAAGCAATTGACCATTTTCGGATTTTGATGATCTAGAAATTAGGAAATTGTAGCCGCCTATCTAGAGACACCCAAAATTCTAAGTTTGGGGGTGATTATCATTCTCCTTGTGCCTACCTTTTAGCTCTTACGTAGATCCCTCACTTGGGACTTGATATGTGTGCCTCAACCATTGATCCAGATTACCTTCATGCTAGCTCTCCCGAACCTAATAATGTCCAAGAAGAAGTTCGGTTGTTGAAACCCATCCTCCGGACGTTGATGTGGTTAACCCGTGCTATGATACCAAAATTGACTTTGTTTTCCCACCAAAAACTTTTCTTTCAATTGTGGGAACTTATGAGTTACAAATGTGTCAGTTATTAAGTTTTGAGACTAAAACCTAATTACTTTAGGATATTAGGGTCGACACATTTTTTAAGGAAGACCACCAATCTTAATTACAGTGTAAGTCAAACCGATTGACTTAGAGGATCCTCAATTATTCGAGTTATTATTATGTGCTTCTAATTTTTTATTTGAGTTTTTCCAGACTCTAGAACCTAATTCGGATCTTAGCTACGAGGAAATCCAACCAATGAAAATATTTTATTTGGACCCAGTTATAGAACCCGAACTCGAACCACGCCTAGATGTAGTCGTCTTAAACAGAAACTAGACAAGGGTGTGCTTTTCTTGGCAGGTTGAGATTCCTTTTACTTGTGATACTCTATTTGGTTTTGATGACCTACGAAATTCGGCTATTACTTTATGATTTTATAAGGTGACTAATCCTTATTTAGTCCGTCGAAGACTTTAAACTTAGCACTTCTTGGGAGGTAACCCATGCTCTTGCAACACGGTAATATTTTTTCCTTAACTCTTTCTTCAAGTGGTGACAGCTTCTCATTGTTCATGCTTTTAATTTCATCTTTAGAACATTGAGGACAATGTTAGATTTAAGTTTGGGGGTATGGGAAAACTTTTAGTTGCAATAAATAAACTCCGCAGCCTAGAAATTTAAGTTTATTAAGGTCGGCACTAACCAATCTAAGTGGATGGAAGCATTTTGGTCAGAGGAGTTGAGGAACCAATCTGATTAGATGGAAACGTCTAGAAGAGTCTATTCATAAAAGCACGAGCTGTGTGTTAGAAAAGAAAACATGATAGTTTCGCCATATCCTCGTGATGGAAACATCGAAAGAATCTCGATCACTTCTTTTTATTTTTCTTTTACCATTGCTAGGGGTGAAATAGAGTGATTGAGATACTGAAAAAAAAAAAAAAAAAAAAAAAAAAAATTTGAGACCATACCACTAGACCAACCGGAATAAATACAATAAAGTCGACCACTGGTACCCTTGTATATGCCGGTTGAGTTGACTCAGAGTTAGGATTATCGACCACTCGGGTTCCCTTGTGTATGCCGGTGTGTTGATATTAGTCCGCACTCAAAAAGATCTCACCATTAGGATAGGTTCACCTTAGTCAACATCATCTACGTTTTTCTCTACATCCATCATCTTAATCTATCCATGATATTGGTTGACTCCTTGTTTATGATGTCCAAACTATCCGAGTAGAGTCTGTCACTTTATATGAATTTTAGTATGCTTGAGTGCAAAACTCGTGTACAACAATTGAATTTCGCATCGTGGTACTTCCTCCCGTAGTCGCAAGTATGCCAACCAAGAAGATTCTTTAGTGCCTTCCAAGGTTCTCGCGTAGATAACTAGGGTCTGTGAGTAAAGGTTTTGTGGGTACACCTCTCGGTAAACCCTCCGAGACAACACTCCGCCACTAAGGACACCTAGCGGTTTAACGGCATTGCACGCACGTGCTAAGTGTAGTCATTTTATTTTCTAAAATAAATTTGCTCGAGGACTAGCAAATAATAAGTTTGGGGGTATTTGATAGACACATTTTTGTGTCCTAATTGTCCTCGTGTCTCTATTGTTAGTGTTTGATTTTGTACTTATTATGGTGTTTTTATGTTTGTATAGGTGTTTTTGGAGAAACACACTTGTGCGGAAAAAGTTGCTCGAAAAGTGCTATTTGGACCCCTGAGAAAAGTACTAAAGGCACCCTCATTTTGGTTAAGGGGCACCTCGATTTGGGCACTTGCTATTCGCTCCCCGCTTTGGTTATGGGGCAACCATCTTCTTCACGGGAATATGTTATTGGCGGGAAAGTCACATTCAAATATTTATACCGCATAACTTTCTGTTTCGGATTGGAGGAATTATAAGCGAGATTCAATCGCTTAGTTTTGGCCGGGATAGTCTTGATTCGACAAAACAGAAGGGTATATGTGTTAGAATCGATCAACAAGAGCCGAATCATTGTTGTTGGATAACGGAGAGTTACACGAGTAACCCGAGTTTTCTATGTGTGATTCGGGAGGTTTGCATGTGCCTTCTGCGAGTTTAACCACTTCCGGGTTGATGAATGAACGTGTTTGAGTGTTTTGCCTTCTGCGAGTTTAACCACACCGAAAACAATACGAGAAGATAAATCAGAACAAAAATATCTCGAGAATATTTTCATTTACTGCCGAGGCAATGGAAGAATTTTTGGAGTGATTGGGCGAGATTTCTTAGTGCCGTTAGCTATATAAAGGTTTATTCGTAGCATGAAGGTTATGGAGAGTTTGGGAGGTTTTTGGAGCACAATGGAGTGAAGATCAATCGATCGAGGCGTAATTGTCTTCGCGTCGTTACACCAAGAACACGAAGAACGACGGCCAAAGACCGTCGTTCTTCATCGCAACGACTAGCAAGTGTGGGTCGTATATTGGAGGCGGACAAAGAAATAATAGTAACAAATTACGCTAATATTTAACGATCTACCGTAATGCTGGTTTGTAACGCTTTTCATGCATTGCAAATTCTCGGTTTATTTGATATCTCTCCTTTTCATCATTTGTAAGCGCCTTTGAGCAATAAAATCATATTTTGGCGTGTTTCCAACATGATGAGCTAGACCCCATTCCGGGACGACGGAGGAAGATTTAATTTCATACTTGGGTAAAATTATTTAATTCTTTTTAAGACTTTTGCATTAATTTTAATTGAAATATGATTTGAATTAATTGGTTGTCATTTAATTTGATGATGTATGCTTAGCTTAAATGTTTTGATACATCATGCTTAGGATTTACAACCAATCTTTGAGAATCTATCTTGGCAAAAATAAGAGTCCATGTTTTTATTTGTTGAGTGATAATTGTTAAAAGAATTAATATTTGAACCTTTCGTTATGAGTTTGGCCGAATCCGAGTCCCAAAGACATCTCTTCATCTGTGACAATTTTTGTATATATTCTTCTTTTATTTTCTTTTATTAATCTTAAAATCAATCTCGTCAAGTCCGAGTGAACGACAACCCTTCTTACTACAACATCATTGAAAATAACCATTAGAGATCGTTCGAGCGCCGAAGTGTTTAAAACTCCATTTCACTCCGATCTTCAAATCTCCCGAGCACCTTGAGGAAGATGTAGGAAATCTTAAAAGAACAAAAAAAATCTTAAAGAAAATTAGTAAAAACATGTAGATTCGTTGATTTTGAGGGTCTTCAAGACTTCGATCGTGTAGATCGTATTTGAGTCCGAGCTCTACTCATAAATCCTAACAGAGTTCTACTCAAGATTATGAAAACCACTTATCTCATGGAGATTATGAAAAATATATAATCTACTAGGGAGGTAGAATAGATATTCATACCTCCTTGTTTCTAGCGCCAAATGTAGTTGCATCTTTTCTGATGACTACACCCAAGTAAAGATAAAGGCTATAAACTACTAAAACATTCAAGATTCAAGATGAACAAGATGAAAGAGCATGGAAAGTAAAGATTAACACAAGCATATAAAGTGGTTCGGCCATGAAGTCCTACACCCACGGGAAAGAATATGTTTTCTTTATTGATTATAAGGTCTTACCCTTGAAAGAGATACAAATATCACTTAGATTTCTCACTCTCACTATATATATCTCTCTCAGGAATTCTCTATAGAAAGACCATCTATCATTACACAAGTTGTCCACCTCCTTCTACATGGACTTTGTATTTATAGCGTAGATTAGACTCGTGAAGGCCCTGGTCTCGAGATTTGGAGATATCGTATATCGCTTTCAGTTCTTGACGGGTTCTATCATCTCGTGATGGCTTGCCGGGTTCGTTTCCGAGTTGTCTCCCTCCCCCGCCGTCATCGTATAGATCTTCCTTAGAGACCTCGTGCCGTATCACCCAGGTTGTAGTATAGATCGCCCTAGCCTTCGTTACGATGTAGATTCGCTTTTTCTATCTCTTCTTATCCTTCATTAAATGTAGTCCTTCTTCTTAGACTTGTCCGTCCGTGCATTAGACTACCCTACACGCGTCGTTGATGCGACGTTGTAGACGTCTCGATTCGACAAACTCACTTTTTGGAGTATGATTCGATGCTTCTATCTCATCATTTATCATGGATTCATCCCTTGTGATGTTGACACGTGGCCATCGGGTAATTTACCCCCACATCGACATCTACCAAAATGCCCGCCAATCCATTCTTAATGAGAATCTCAAATTAAAGTGATATTTGACATGCTAATGGTATCAACACTAAACATCGTATGACCGAGGGAACAATGAACCTTTTTCGGGGGATATCGTGGGTTCTACTCTGACTTATAGGATCCGTCGAAATGATTTAATATGTCTAAGTGGTTTTGGAGTAGTTTTTCTTTGCAGTTCGTTTTAGCGGGTTTGTAAAAACAAATAAGTTAATTACTTGACTCTTCAAACAATTGTTGACCAATTTAGAATTTAATAAGTGAGATCTTTTATTTTGAAAGCATTTTACTCACTGGCCCTAAAATTTCTGTCATCTATTCTATTTTCGTATGTCCTAAAATACTGGCCAATTTTTGTTTATAGTCATACTTTTAGTCAAACTCTCAAATATATCCTCATATAGGAAATAAAATTACTAAATCAATTCATAAATATTTTTATTGTTATTTTCTTTTTTAAACATTTCTATAGATAATAAAATTACCAAATATGTATTTTTCTTACATGCTCTATAAACTCCTTTTAATTTTAGTAATAACATAACATTTAAGCAAATCAAGCTCGGGCAAAAGGGCAAGTTCTAAATAGATGATTTTCCGTTTCCATAGCTTGGTTGTTGCACACCGACACTGGGAAACCTGCGGGTTATTAGCCGCTAGTCCGTTCCGAGGCCTGGGTAAGCTTTTTCAATTAATTTCCAAATAAACAATTTGATCCGAGGAAGTCCGCATCTTCCATAGTTTTTCCACGGAAATCTATATCATTTTCATTATCGAATTCCGATTAATGAGAAAGTTATAAATACTTTTGCTTGAGAAATCTCCCGATTGGTGGTGAGCCCATCTTATCCTGTCTCCATCTTCTTTATTAGGGGTAATAGCTAGAATTTTTTATTTTATTTCTGAAAAGAACAAATCATCTAGATTTTCCGTGTCCCAATATCCTTCATTATTTATTAGCTCTTGAACTTTTTGCGGCAAAGTATCATCTCTGTCCCTTGGTTTATTTATTATGTCCACGTTGGGAATCCAGTTGTCCTCCCATATCTTTGTATTAGCTCCATTTTTCACTTGACAAATATAATTGCCTTTAATTATATTTATACTTCTCTGAATGCTCCAAATCCATGATAGCTCGTAGTTTCTTGTAAGATCGAAAGGATTGGAACTATAGAAGTATTTCGCTTCAAGAAGTTTAACCCATAGCTGATCTTTTTCCATCATTAATCTGCTAGCAAGTTTTGTTAAAAGGGATATATTGAAATTATGAGGATTTTTTTTATTCCCTATCCCCCTTGAGATTTTGGCTTGCACATCCCTTTCCACGCCTTTATATAACCACCTTTACCTTTTGACCCATCTTTCTTCTACCAAAAATCTCTCTGGATTTTATCTAATTTATCTAAGGTTTCTTTAGGAAGAGCTAGCATCTCGCATCTAATAAGCTCAGGTAAGCTTGAAGAATGGATTGAATTAAAATTGTTCGCTCGTTTGAGATAGTAACTTTGATTTCTAACCTTGTGAGGTATTATAATACTTTTGAAGGAGTGGTTTGAAATTCTCCTTCCTGTTTTTATCAAAGAAGAGTGGAGTTCCTAGATACCTGTCTTTTTTAGTCATCAGCTGGACTTTAAGGATTTTTGCTATTATTTTCCCATGTTTGGGATGAATTTTGGAGCTAAAGTAGATTCCTTATTTTTGAAGATTAACCATTTGGCCTGTAATTCCCCCAAAATTAGATAAAATATCCAATAAATTTTTTGCTTCTCCCAAGTCCGCTTTGGTGAAAAGAAAACAATCATCCGCGAAGAAGAGATTGGATATGGTGGGGGCATGTTTATTTATTTGAAGCCCCGAGATTTTATTCTCTCTTGTTTCTTTTTCAAGGAGTCTTGAGAGAATCTCCATGCAAATTAGGAAAAGGTAAGTGGATAAAGGATCACCTTGTCTTAGACCCATTGAATTGGAAAAGGTTGGGCCTGGAGATCCGTTTAGAAGGATATCAAAGGAGGTAGTGGGGATACATTGAAAAATGAGATTAACCCAGTCATCACTGAAGACAAATGAGGATAAAGCTCTCTTAATAAAATGCCACTCAACTCTATCTAAGGCTTTGGATAGATCGATCTTAAGAGCAAAAACCCTTCTTCTTTTTTTCAAGTTTTCATAGAAATGAATCAATTCATAGGCTATGATAGTATTGTCCGTAATTTGTCTCCCTGGAAGAAAAGCCGATTGGTTGGGAGAAATGATCCTATTTAATAGGGGTTTTAATCTATTGGCTAAAATTTTGGAAATAAGTTTATAAATCGTGTTGCCGAGGCCGATAGGGTCCGTAAATCCGTCGGGTTTGGTGTGGTTAAATTTTTGGGATAAGAGTAATAAAATAATGGTTGAAATCTTGTGTCATAATCCCTGTTATCTTGTATGGTATTCGTAATATCTGACCCCATGATTTCCCAATTGGCTTTAAAAAATTCCGGTTGAAATCCGTCCGGGCCAGGAGCTCCTCGAGGGTTCATTTTAGAAAGAGTGGACCAAATTTCTTCTTTAAAAGAGTTCCACTCAAGTTTATCATGGAGGATTATTCGAATTCAAATTTGTTTTCGGGAAATAAGGCGATAAGAGATATTGCATTTTATTTTTTTCAAAAGAAAATTTGGCAAAAGCCCGTTGCATTAGATGACACTGATCGGGAAACCGCTGCATCCGCCTTAGTTCATTTCTCATTGCAAGATGGTTTCATTTAACCGTGCACCCTTCCATCATCACATAAACCGATATACTTGTCGGCAAAGGATTTTGTAATCTACATATTAAATTAAACGAGATAACTTTGAAATGAAAAAGAGTCTGGCAAGCTAAAAGAGTATTTTCTTGTAATAAATGTGCCACTGGCACCATCTTTTTTCTTCAGTTAATGTAATCATTCTTTCTCAAATACTTCCTCCATCCCAAATTAGATGAACTAGTTAGTTTTAAATTTTGTCCCATAAATAGATGAGCTATCTCTCTAATCAAGGGGATATTTCTAAAACTACCCTTTTAATTGATTATTGTTACTATAAGAAATACATATAATTTGATAGTCATGTTTATATTGGTTATGTAGGTATTTTAAAATTCTTTTCAATGGTATAAAGTTTACGAAAAAGCGTGGTATAGTTTAAGAGATAAATCATTTCTAAGTTTTACTAGTTATTATCCATAAAGGTATAATTGTAAAACATACTTAAACATACTCTCTTTCCCTCCTTGCCTTAAGAATTGTGTGCAAACTACAACTAGCTCATCTATTTGGGACCTAGGGAGTAAAATATAAATAAATTAAGATTTTTAACCATTTGTAATGTTTTCTTTGAGATGTAATTTTGATTTTTTTTGAAGCATGCTATTAATTAAAAGGAGCTAGGTTACAATTTGTCGGTATGTGGTGCCCACTAATCAAAAAATAGAATTTGACTAATAAAAGATGGGATTGTCCGGTCCCATATTTTAGTTAATAAATTCCCCGATTTGACTTCCATCTCGCCGCATGATTGGTTAACCCGTCTCGCTAAATTTCTTTCACGTAGTTGTGCGTAATAGGCGCATGTGGATTTGTTGAAATTTGATTTTTATTTCCTCTATCATTCCCGATATGCGCCAAGGTGGTGGGATGAGGAAGTGATGAATCGCATGAAGGTTCTCTTCGAATCATTTTCAAAGAGATCTCTGGCCATTGTCTTTCTATTCTTGTTCTTCCGATGCTATCAGAGATGCAAGAGTCCAGGCTTCAAGTAGGTTAATGCAATTGTGATTCCTAGTAGTTGAGCTAGAGTCCTTAAACTTCGTGCGTCAGAATCTCTGCATATGACTCCTTCCTCCCGCAAATCCCGGGTGACCTCTAGCTGCTCCATCTGTATTGATCTTAATCCAATTGATGTGTTGGATAGACCATCCTATCGATATTGTTGATATTCTTTTTGTCTCGTTGGATGGTTAAATAACGTTGTATCTCCCGGTATGATTGGGTGTGAATAGTGTAGTGCTTCCGTAATTCTTGTTGTAGTTTTTTGTGCTCATGCTAGGATTTCTTGAAGTTGTTTGCTTTTGTTGGTATATTATGTTATTCCTAGCTAACCATAAGGTCCAGAATAGAAGGGAGATTATAGTAGTTGACGCAGGTTGATGTAGGATTTGTGAAATGGTCGTCTGAGACGTAATGGGGAAAGTGTGTGCGTGTGTGTGGGGTGGGGGTGGGGGGGGGGGATTGAGTCCGATGAAATTGATAGTTGAGTGAGTAAGGTGTTCCAAGAGGTAGTTACCGTTGGGAGTGGAATTGGAAGGTGACTTGGATAATTCTGTTGCGTCCAGACATATGTCCGAGTTGGTCAAGCGGATGCGACGTATAATGTAATTTTGATGAGTATGTAGTATCATGATGTTTCTAAAAAAATGAGCAAAATTGAATATCCGATCTGAAAAAACCGTAAAATCTTGGTTGGACATGTAAGCTGTGGTGAGTATGATCATAAAAATAAACCTCAACATCGCAATTACGATTATTTTGCATATCCCCTAATTACGTGTTCTAAAACTAGCGATTATTTTTTTCTCCCGATACATTCTTGACTCAACGCTGTGGGAATTTTGAAAACAATCTTAACAATTAAATTTGATATTAAACATTCATTTCTCGATCAAGTCACTTCTAATAATTTTGAAACGATTTTAACAATTAATTTGGAATACAAAAAGCATTGATATCTCGACATTCCACCGCTTAGATCAGTCACTTACAATAAAATTTGCATAATATAAACTTCGAATTCCTTAAGACGGACAATTATTACTTTTTTTCTCATTCAAATTCCATCGATAGAGTTTATTACCTAAAATCTTACATAAGCTAAAACTTATTGGACACATGTAGGCTTTCTCAACGGACATGTAAAATATGGTTGGTAGTGCCAATTATGGTTCAATGTTTAAACATCATAGTTCATGAAAACAATTTATTTGATTGCAAAACATTAGATTTCAAAGGAAATCCGTATGAGTAACAATCATAAAAGATCTTGTTTTAGCATGTAAATTAGTGAGCAGTGGTCATTAAATATGCGATGATCATGAAATACACGATCGACAGTGTATCATGAACGAATCCCACAAATCTATTTGGCTTAGAATATTTTATTGTACAAACAGTGAAACAATATAATATGTTTAAGAAGAAGTAGAATTGAGCATCAAAATAAACACTGAAAAGTTAAAGATTGAGATGGTGGAGAAAACTGTAATATCCAATTTGAGAGAATACATGCAATTGGTGGGATCGCCTGAAAATCACACCAATTGATTATGACAAGTGATAGTGACACAATTAGAATTGGCATGCTAAGTCTAATATGTTTTATTTTAATTTATTGACTATAATTTCATTACTCCACTTTATTATAAAAGTCCATTAATAGCAGGAGTATATAAATTGTTTATTGCAGAGAAGACCTAGAAATTCTAATATTGTATTTGATGTTCATCACGGATTTAATTTTCCTTTTTCATTTTCAATATGATTTTTTTTAATTTCAATTAATAGAGTAACTTTCTCATGAAAAAAGTAAGTTTCTATATGATATTTTTTTTTTGCAGAGAATCTCGGCAGACTGCCGAGGGTTTTGTATGAATTAGCTAGAGAAGAAGTATTATCATTGTCTAATTTAGAGAAGGAGAAAGTGAGCAAATTTTAATTCTTGATTCAATGGAGGATGAGGAGGGTCATTCTTCATCTAAAAACCTAGGAAAATACATATCAACTACAACAATGATCCGTAAATGACCGATTTCTTTGATTATGAGAATGATTTTACACAAACTCAAACTCAAGATGATAATTTTGGCGAGCCAAATCCAGATGATGAATACATGATTGAGAACACAATGCTTCTAACACACATGTACACTTCTATTTTATGTTTGATCTCACTTTTGTAGTTTGAAATCATCAAAAAATTGTATTTTTCATCATGGTTCTACGAACCAGACTATGTTCGCTTTAAAATATAAGCCGAACCCACTAAATTGATGAACAGCTTCCCTAGCTCAAATTGTTAACGTTATACGCCGAACCTTCATTTTCCAACTTCCAACCTATTTGCAAGATCCTAGTTCGGCTTATATTAAAGTCTAATAACAAGCCGAACTTGTTTCTCGAGTTAGGTTCGGTTTTCACTCTAAATATCGTATCGTTCGAACTATATATATTTCTAAGTTCTACCATATTCAAAAAATCACATCAAACCGAACATGATACCGATTTTCCATGAAACACTTAAATTCATACACATTTAGGAGTTAGGCTTTTTATTACATATGTTTTATATTGTGCAGCCTTTTCATAGGATGAACCAAACAAAAAAAGTGGAAATTAATAAAAGTGTTAAGAAAGTGAAGTCTAATGATGGAGAATACCAAGGTCCATATTAAACTCATTAAAATCAATGAGATCTTATCTTCAACTTCAATATAATGAAAAGACAAACACAACACAAAAAGAATGAGGTCATTCCGACATCGGACCTAAAAAGTTATGGCCAAAACAAGATCGAAAAAACTTGAGTGT
Source organism: Papaver armeniacum (assembly GCA_023531295.1). Lineage (NCBI taxonomy): Eukaryota > Viridiplantae > Streptophyta > Magnoliopsida > Ranunculales > Papaveraceae > Papaver > Papaver armeniacum. The sequence goes on from JAJJWW010012570.1 coordinate 92,075, forward strand.
GGGAAGTATATGTCTGACCGATAACTCAATAAAACGAGCTAGCCGAACCTAGAGCCTTCAAATCAATATTTTCGAAGTGTTTACAGAGAGAGGTTCGGCTTGAAAGTGATCTAATCTGAGGTCACCAACTCGACAACCACCTAGGGTAAATTTCACTTCGTGTTCTTTGGGAAGGTTTGCAAGGTAATAAATTTAACCCGACACCGTTCGGGACGTATTTAATACGCATTTTGGGGTTCGGCTAAAAATTGACATTTACAGTTTAGCCGAACTGTTCATAGACACTTTCGGGTGAAATTTCAGAACGGGGTTCGACTCAAACTCAACTCACTATCAACAACCCGCTATCGTAACCATTAAAAAACCAAAAGTTAAGAATTTAACGCATTCAATCCATGAAAAACAACAATTAAAGATTGGGTTTGTAGGAATACCTTTCTATCCTCATTTCAATATTTGAGCTTCAAATGGTTAAATTTCCGATTCAATTGTAGTTTTTACACCTTAATCTTCAATTGGTTCTTCTTCTTTAATTCATGGATTGGAAGAGGATTTAGAACACCGACGTTTGTTTTTCTTTGTACAATCTATTATATAGTTCAACTTAAGACGATCGAATTTTCACGAATCGATAATTAATTACGGTGATGAAAAACAATTCTCCGAAAAGTAAGGTGGTTTGGATAGAGAGGAAGAAGAAGAGATGTTTAGGATAGTTTATTTTTTGATTTTAGGTTCAAGAAAGATATATAGGTAATTGAACTACCCAATAGATACCCCTTATGAGGTCCCCTAGGATGGGAAAACTGTTTTGTATGCCTCGAAAGTTTTTGGTATGCCCAAAATCAAGGTTCTTATAAGAGGAGCTTTCATAGGATCTCCAAATTCTAAAGCGGAGACTCGATTTGTTGACGCCTCAAGTGTGAGGCTCAGGCTAGGCAACTTACTAATTAGGCTAACCCCTGTTGGTTTACCTGGGCCGGTTAAATCTCTTACAATAGGACCACTAAATTTTACCATTTAGTCCGGGTGGACTTTACCCAACGACGGTGATTCAACCCTAACCTCGTTTCTATCGAGAGATATACATAGAATCTCTTCCTACCTCCTGCTCCATTGTTCCAGTTCTTTCATTACAGGCTCAACTGTAACTCCAGAGAAAGACAAAAGAAATCCATCGAATAAAAAAGCCTTATTTCTTTTATCTTTTCCATATTCTATCTTTGAAACCTTCTTCAAAGCCATTTTTGTGGATTTTACAAAATTGAATCTCTTGTTTCTTTTTTCACTTGTTTTGATGTAGAGCTGAATTTCTTCTTTGACGTTTTTTAGTTTTACAAACTAGATTTTCCAGTTTCTCTTTAATTTCTTTGTTGTTAGGTTTTAATTTTTTTTTTTAATTTTATCTAAAGATTTTTCAGATTCAGTTGGATTTATCAAAGATCTACAGGTATAAGATCTGTATCAGTTTTAATTCAATTGAAGTTCTGTTGGTGTTACTTTGCTGTTAATGAATCTTAGAATATTTGTATGGTGCGTTAGGGTTTCTTTTTAGATGATAAATTTTTAATGTGGGTCTTTGTTTGCATTTCATTCGTAGTTACTAAAGTTGGGTAGCTATTTGCATATGGGTTTATGTGGTTTTTGTGATTCTGATATTAGTAAGGAATTTAGAATGGGTTTATAAATGGTTTATGTGTGATTGATTTAGAATGTTTGTAATGAGCTCGTGCATTGCTTAGTATACTAAGAAAATGGTCAGTACAATGTGGGTTTGATTCTTTGATAATATTACCGTTGCCACGACCTACTATGAGTTGATGCAATTTTAGAAGTTGAATGAATTGTTTTGGAAAAGTTGTGTTTTGAAAAAAATTGAATGACTGCACCCATCAATCTTGAGTATAAGTATGACATAGGGTTTGTACTATTCAATTACTAATCTGATTCACTTTAAGCTTGTGCCTCTGTGATGAACTGCATATGATTCTGATATGGGTTTATCTGGCATGTGTAATGAATTCAGGTAACTATGACTAGACTCCCTGTAAGTAACCGCACATCTCGTCACCCCACAACGCCTACCACGCTGCTAATTGGTCACCTTTGGTTGATAGAAGAGAAAGTCCTGCAGTTAGCCGGCATAAGTCCCTTGTCTGAGGGTGATCATTCTCCTAATGAAGGTCATGGTTCAGAACCGTGGACTTAGGGCCTTACAGGCAAATGATGATACTGAAGTTCACATGAGTCAAGAAAGCACAGTTGGTAATGCAGTTATTTTCATTTTGCTTTTCTTTGTTTTCTCTTCTTTTAATTTATACTTATCCTGAGTTAAATTATCAATGGATGCATCCTTAATATGCTATAGATGTATTCAATGTTAAAGTTCTTTGTGTGCTTATATGTTGTTACCACACCTTTGTAATGCTTCTACTAGTGCACATTCGACTTACCTTGGTTGGGTTGGTCTCTGATATGCGTTGTTGACATGCTGAAGATTCTCTTAAAACTAAATGTTAGTTGTAGATTATTTCTTGCTTGTGCATTTGAATGTGTATATATGCCACCTTTCCTGCAGGCACAGTAAGGACCATGATGATCACTTGGCTTATAGTACCATCCAGTTGTGATGTTTGACATTTTCTGCTTTGGTCTTTCTAGGATAATATTAAATTTGCCATCTTTTCCCATGTGTCATGTGTATGTCTAAAAAGTCTTAGTTAGTTCAAAGTTAGTATGTTTTTTCAATCTAATAAGATTTTTTGTTTTTGCTGTAGGTGATCATCTTGTGCCAATTCAATTCAAGTTCAACCCATATGCTTAAATGGAAAGCTAACATATGATGCACTTACAAAGACTTTCTTTATAATGAAAGCAATTTTTTTGTGGTGCATGCATGTTCCGGCATATGCACACATGGCTGGTTAGCGAACATCTGGAAGATTTGGTTGCCCTGTGTGCTGTGAAGATACAGAGGCCTTGAGGTTGATATGCAGTAGAAATTTGTGTACATTGGTCATAGAAGATGTTTGAGAGATCGGGCTCACCTTATCATCGTGAAAAAGCCAAATTCAATGGATTTGAGGATTTATAGGGGTGCACCAAGTCGTTTTGAATGGTGTTGAATTGTTTGATAGGACAGCAATAACAGATAAGTAATCCGGAAGCTGGTAAGGCGTCGCCTGTGGAATCTCCATATTCAAAGAGGTCGATCCTATTTAGTCTACATAATGGAAGGTAACACACCGTCTTTTGTATTATAAACTAGACCTATTTGCTTTCTGTCCTGTTTGCTTTCAGTAATTAGTTTTGAATGAAAAATAAAAATAAAAAATGAAATTATGTCTTTTATTTTCGTACTGAAATTGATGTGTCAACTGACTTGGTTAGGGAAGTGAGGTAAGATTAGGAGGGTGAAAATGATTGAAAACTATCGAGAACTACAAAATGTGTGAAGAAAATGTGAGAATTTGGAGAATTCAAACCTATTACAAATTCACTATTTCTGGCCAGCCCTATTATATGTAGTTCTTACTTGTAAGCCTTTGCTAACATAATCTTATCTTTAGTTTCTCTAAATTTGGCATAATGTGGATGTGATGCATGTAGAATGTACTGTGCAGAGAATTTGTTTGAAACTTGAATGGATCACAAGATAAGTCTTTAAGGATTTGGTTCGGGATCTTGAAATATCTAGATTTCTGAAGTTAAAGCGTAACTGTGGTTGACAGAAAAGAACGGAAAACAAGACTCGTTATTGCTGGCTTAAGAATGAAAAGAACTAGTCTGTAAAGCTTGATGCCAGTTTGAAGGAGCTACAGTTTTTTGAAGGGTTTGAAGTCTCATGACTACCACATTCTTTTGCAAAGTTTGATGCCAGTTTTCTAATGTACTGTTTCAAAAAAATGTGATAGTCATGTGATTTCATACACTTAAATTGGCATTTCCCAGGATTATGACGCATCAAACCATATGAAGTTGAATTTCTTCTTTGTGATTTCTCGTTTTATAAACCTCATCATGTAAAATTGATTTTCTAGTTTCTTTTCAATTTCTTTGTTTTCATGGTTTTAATTGTTTGTTTGTTTTTTTTGCCTCCCTGATGTATAAGATTTTTCAGATTCAGTTGGATTTATCAAAGATATACAGGTATAAGATCTCTATCACTTTTAATCCATTCGAAGTTCAGTTGGTGTTACTTGCCGTTAATGAATCTTAGAATATTTGTATGATGCGTTAGGGTTTCTTTTTGATGTTGGGTATTTGCTTACTTTTGATGCATAATTACTAAAGTTGGGGATCTAGTTGCATGTAGGTTTATGTGATTAATGAATTTAGAATGGGTTTAAATAGTTTATGTGTGATTGATTTAGAAAGTTTGTAATGAGCTCGTGTTTTCTTGCATCGTTTCTTTAATTTTGAAATAAAGAATTGCTTGTTGAATGAACTGCATTGCTTAGTATACTAAGAAAATGGTCAGTACAATGTGAGGTTGATTCTTTATAATGATGCCATTTTAGAAGCTGAATGAATTGTTTTTAAAAGTTGTGTTTGAAAAAAATTTGAATGATTGTATGCATCAAGCTTGAAATAGGGTTTGTATCATTCAATAGCTAATCTAATGCATTATAAGCTTGGCTTGTGTAATGAATTACATTTGATTCGATATATGTGGTATGGATGTCATTTTTGAAGTGGAATAAATAGTTTCGAAAAGTTGTTGTTTGAAAAAAATTGAATGACAAATTATATCATATATCGATCAATCTTGCATAAGTATGACATATGGTTTGTACTATTCAATTACTAATCTGATTCACTTTAAGCTTGTGCCTCTGTAATGAACTGCATATGATTCTGATCAGGTAATTATGACAAGTAAGTAACCGCAGATCTCTTGAGTCCACAATGTCTACCACCAATGCATAGTCACCTTTGGTTGATAAAATAGGGTCTCCATCATATGAAAGTCGTGGAAGGCCCTGCAGGTATTGGGCATAGGTTTTATCCCTCGTCTGGGGGTGATCCTTCTCCGAGTGAAGGTCATGGTTCAGAACCGTGGCATGAGGACTTACTGGCAAATGATCATACTGAAGTTGACATGAGTCAAGAAGGTAATGCACCGTCTTTGTATTATAAACTAGACCTATTTTCTGTCTGCTGTTTACTTTCATTTACTAGTTTTTGAATGTAAAATAAAAAGAGTGATGAAATTATGTTTTTGATGTTCGTACTGAAATTGATGTGTCACCTGATTTGGTAAGGGAAGTGAGTTAGGATTAGGAGGGTGAAGGTGGACTGAAAACTAGCAAGAACTAAGAAATGTGTGTTATGAAAATGTGAGAACTTGGAGAATTCAGACCTAACTATTTATGGGGGACCTATTATTTCTTTCATTTACTTTAATTCAATATGTAGTTGTTATTTGGAAGCCTTTGCTAAAATCTTATCTTTTTAGTTTCTGCAAATTCGGCACAATGTGGATGTGGTGCTTGTAAAAAAGAACTGTGCAGAGAATTTGTTTGGAACTTGAATGATCAGGAAGGATGAAGTTTAAGGATGGGGTTCCGGCACGCAAAGATCTAGAACTTCTGAAGGTAAAGTCTAAATTTGGTTGGCGGAAGGGAAAACAAGGAATGTCCCTGCGCCTTATTGCTTCCTTAAGAATGAAAAGAACTAGTCCATGACTCTGTAAAACCTTCAGCAAACTGAAAGTCTTATTGGTTATGGTGGAAACTGGGAAACATAAAGTGTGTTTGAGGGTTTGAATTCTCATGATTACCACATTCTTATGCAAGTTTTGATGCCAGTTCAGCTCTAATGTACTGTTTCAGAAAGAATGTGGTAGTCATGAGATTTCATACCCTTAATTTGGCATTTCCCAGGGCTAGGTTATGATGCATCAAACCATGTGAAGTAACTGCGTCTGCTTACTATTGTCTTTGTAGTTTCTCAGGAAATACAAGACATACATTGGAAGTTTTTACGAAGATCAATGAGCAAGCGTATGATGGCCCATGACAGATTTTTATAGGCCCGTAATCGGTCCTAATAATAATAAATGGTGGTCAAGTAGTTATAGAATTCCAAAAAATTTAATACTATGTTCATGTTACCCGCAAGATCAAGCACTATGGCCACCCCATTTCTTAGCTACAATTAAAATCTAGTGGGAATGTTATTTTTACCTGGGGGTGCAACTGACGGTCATGGATTAGTGGGTCACCCGGCAATCAAACCGTCAAATGCGGATTTGAAATTGAACCGTGACCGGACCAATACATCGCGATTTGACCTTTACGGATCAACGGATTGTGCGGGCGGTTGCGGATTAACCGCGGATTTATATTAAAAAAAATATGTTAGTTATAACCACAAGCAAAGACCTGGCCGACTAGTCATAGACTTCGAATGCCATCGACATTTTTTGATCATTTCAATTCCTGTAAATCACGGCTTCAACTTGTACAATTTTAGAATATGGACTCCAAAGGGTTTGATTTAGGCATGGTTTGTACAAGTAGGCATCAAAATGTACTGAGTTTACAGGAGTTGCCCGTTTGGCAACCTATTTGATAAAACCACTAACCACTACATAAAATTTAATCAACGGAGAGTTCAACCAGAAAAAAATATAACTCTAGGAAGAACACCAAGAACAAAAAGTGGAATGAACAGAATAACAGAAAGATATAGGACAATTTTGATGTTATTACTTGAGAATTAATGAAGATGCAACATCACATAGACCCTACAAATGATGTGCTTTTTAATCTTATCGACGACAACAAATAAATAAGCTAGTAGATTTCTTACACAATGGAAACTAGGTTCGGTCTCTCGCAGGAGCCTTATAACATTTCATTACATAAGTTAACTATCCATACGAATTTGGCTCCATGCACTACGGTGCGGAGCAATACGGCAGTTGGAAAAGCAATCCAACAAACCGCTAGACTCTTGCGGATTGGTTTCACCCGCAATTTGCGGACGGTTGCGGATGAAATCCTTGGTTCGGATTGTACGCACACCTATTATTACCCCTACTATCCATGGGCTTTGCACAAACACCCTCGAGGGGTAAAAAATAAGTCCAACAACAAAATCACGATTTGTTGACTTCCTTTTTAACCTTCCACCTTCATTCTTCCTCAACTCATAATCTCAGAAAATGCTTTCTCTCGTCACTCAACATTCGCATCTCAATGCGCCTTCGTCACCATCTCAATCACCGCCGTCACATTTTATACATTTGGTTTTCAACGAGATCTAGAAATCGAGATTTAGGTTTCGACTTCAATCAAATCTCGAAATCACCGACCCTAGCTGTAATTTCGGTCGAAGTGAAGAGATGAACAAATTCAAATCTCGGAAATCACCGGCTTTGTAATTGATGAACAAATGGAAGTAGATGAAGAGATGTGATATCCAAATTAGGTTTGTAGTGAATCTCGAGACTCGAGAAATTCAGACCAAGAGAAATTAGATTTGAAATGGAAGAATCGAAGATGGTTGAATTTGAGTTATCAATGCGAAGATTATCCAACAGATTTGAAGATACAATTTATGTGTGATGATGTTGAGATAGGGTTTGTCTTGAATTTGCGGTTGATTGACAGAGAATTGAGAGATGGGTTTGTCTCGAGATCGAGAAGAAGAAAGGGGACGGTATTGATGAGAAGAGAAGATAGTTCTTTGCAGTAATGGGATTGATTTATGAGTCTCGGTAAAAACTTACTTGAAAAAATTAGTGAAGGAAGAAAGAACGTGATGAATTTAGGTGATTCGGTGAATGTTGGTACTGTTGGGGGTTGTTGATTTATTATGAAATCGATTTAATTCGGGTTATGTTAATGGCGATAGATGGTTTAATTAAAGAATGGGTTTTTGAGAATTTCAGGTTCAAGTTGAAGTTGATTGTGTTATTTATTGAATTTGTTGAGAGATGGATGAAATGAGTGATTGCGAGTGTCATTGGCTAAGATGGAGCAATTGAATACTTCTGGTGATACCGCATATTACTGTGAAGTTGTGGACTTTTGACAGTCACGTAGTTGAGAATGAATGAGTTTGAGTATGAGATACGGTGAAGACAAGATGGAGTCGATGATCTTTGCGAATACTTGGTGATATCAGATATTACGTGGAAGTTATTAGACATTGGAGGAAGTCAGAAATGAATGAATGAGATTGAGTATGAGATACGGGTGCAAGACAAGATGGAGTCGTTGATCTTGTTAGGCAGATGGGATGAACGAAAAATAACAAGAAGATGTAGGTACATGCAATGGCTGATTTATTATGATAATGCACATGAACTCGGGATAACAATGGATTCTCGGGTATGGGGGTCTTGAAGCGCAATAGAAGTGACATGAAGTCAAAGCATAGTGTTCGTGGTACTTGAAATGGTGGAATCAAATTACAATATTGCGGAGTCGAGCAACTTGAGCTAGTTGATTCCAATTTGGAGGCAACTTTGGTTATGTTTGGGTACTACGAAATTATCTTATACATATATCTTAGAGTAGTTGTTGTGTTGAGTTGTTGATGATGGTTGTCTTTGTTGATGCTTATGCTTTGAAGTCAGAGGATAAACGAATGCTTAGGAAGTTGACCAGAACTCAATATGAGTTGCGAGAGTAGATGAGAGTATAGTGTTGTCTGGTGGTGGTTTGAGTTGTGGTGGGGTAATTGCGAGAGACAAGATGAACTTGTGTTGGATCTTGTATAAACTAATAGGTATGTATATGTTACGGACCATCAACATCTGTAGTTTTATACATCAATAGTTGTTGTATATTTATTTGGATGTGATTTTGTATGTCATTTTGCGTTAATAAACCCGTGGGTGTAACTAGTATATGCACGACTGACTCCATGTCGATGATGCGTGTTCAACTCAATGTCAGGGTTCATTTTTTGATACTTTCATAATGTGGAGATAACTTGTCTAGTTGCTTCCATATATGAAGACAACTGAGCTAGTTGCCTCCATTATGAAGAAATCCTCAAAGAGTTGCCTCTAGATGATGGTGGTGGAGTTGGTGGTTGCTGGTGGTGATTGGTGGCGGTGGTTTTCGGTGGTGGTAGTTGGCGGTGGATGAAAGTGGTGGTGGTGGTTGGTGGCGGTGGTGGGTAGTGGTGGTGGTTGTCGGTGGTGTACGGTGGTCTTTGGTTGTCGGTGGTCTTTAGTTGGCGGCGGTGGTGGAGGAAGCGGCGGTGGTGGTGGTTGGTGGTGGACAATGGTGGTGACGACGGTAGTGAGTGGTTGTGGTCGTTGGTGGTGGTGGGCGCGGAGGTGGTGGACCGATGGTGGTGGTTAGCGGCGGTAGTGGTGGACGGGGCGGTTCGCAGTGGTGGTGGTTAGCGGCGGTGGTGGTGGTGGTTGGCGGTGGTGGTTGAGTGGTAATGGCGTACGTAGAGGTTTTCTTATTTTCTTCTTATTATTTATTATTTATTTTTTTGTTTTTTGGAATAATGGTTAGTGGTAATGGTTTTGATATATACATTACATAAAAGATGGTATTTAGTAATGTATTATATCTTGGGGTATTTGTAGTTCAAAGGGTATATTTATTGGGTCTCATTGTAGGGTATATAGATAATGTTCCTAAAATCTCTCGCTAAGTTTAAGGATAGTAAATTGTTAAATTTTAAATTATTATGATGCATCAAGTTAAATATGATAGTCATGAGATTTCATACCATTGTCTTTGTAGTTTCTCAGAAGATCAATGAGCAGTGTATGAAGTCCCATGACAGATAGCTCGTAATTGGTCCTAATAACAATATAAATGGTATTGCCAAGTGAAGGATAAGAAAATGCAAGGACGAACCTATCAGAGTTCTTTCTCCCAATTTTTTTCTAAAACTCAATTTGGGCTTGGCTAGGAAGGTTAGGTGAATTTGTTTTCCTAGGCCACCTGATTTCTCTACCCGAGAAAAAGCTCAAGTACTACAGTGCACGGGATGATGAAAAAGAGCTTCCTTCACTCAAATGCCTGTGCCCACCGTCCACAAACCAGAAAAGCACGGATGAATGGATGATCGACCCGAAACGTTACTTTATGGAAATTATGTTTGGAAAGACATAAATTTGGTCTTACTATGAAATCAAATACACTCGTGGTAAATTGTTACCCCTAAACACCCTGCATAATGCTAGATCTGATACTAATACGATCACATGAACCGAAAGATGACAAATGCTAGCCCAGATTTCACTATTTTAAAATATATACAGATTTCACTATTGTTACCCTAAACACCTGCATATATACAGATTTCACTATTTTAAAAATATTTAAAAATTTCTAAGAATAATTGATATACAAAATTTACCGTTCCACGGCTTATGTCGACCGAAAAAGAATCGTAACACGGGGTTGATGCGTTCTTTCACCTCGCTGGAAAGTGAAATACTTCGCCGTTTCGAAAAAGTTATACTTTCGCCCTGCTGAAAAAGTGATACTTTCTTCTCCGAAACCCAGGCGAAAAGTATCCTTTTCCGAAACTAGCTGAAAGTATCACTTTTCCCAAACTGAGGTTTAAAGTATCACTTTTCCCGAAACAAAGAAAGTTTCACTTTTCCCGAAACGGGTTGTGAAAGTATCCTTTTTCTAAACGGAAAATTAGTCGATCCATAAACCAAAATATGGTTGCATCATGTGTTATGCATCCTTTGTGGTGGTTTGCATAGCTATGTATTGAATTTTTAGATTTGTGCCTAAAATTAAAGTATCATTTTTCTTGAAGCGAGGAGGGAGTACATCGCTCTATTAGTTGGAACGGAAATTAGTTGATGCATAAACCAAAATTTTGCTACATAAAGTATTATGTATCTTTTGTGGTGGTTTGCATAATGAATATACATTTAATTAAAATTGTGCCTAAAATGATAAATACCTCCAAATTTTTTATAAAAACTTTAAATTTGATATTGTTGTTTGTGCTCGTTGGATTGCATTTTTTTATTAAATTTTTCCAACAAGATAAATTTGTAAAATTCAAGGCACTCGATTTTTAGATATGTTATATTAAAGTTTGCTTTCCAATTATACCCTAAAAGATAGGATCTACTTGAGTTATATAATTAGCACTGCAAAAAGGAAGGATATTTTGGTTTTTCAAGTAGACCATTCTCGATCTTTTGTGGAATTGATCACTTAGATTTACAAAAAAGTGGCCATATAAAACTTTTTTCCAACCTAAAGTGTCACTTTTTAGAAACGAATAAGTATCACTTTTCAAACGGAGGCGAAAGTTTCACTTTTTCACGAAAAGTTGTGAAAGTATCACTTTACGTAAACTAAATTAGTCGATCCATACAAAATATGGTTGCATAATGTGTTATGCATGTTGTGATTAGTTGCCAGATAATGGTACATGATTCAATTTTTTAGAATTGCGCCCAAAATTAAAGATCGTTTATCTTGAAATGGAAGTCGTCGTTTTATTAGTCGAACGAAATTAATTGATACATAAACCAAAATTTTGCTACATAAAGTATTATGTATCTTTTTGTGGTATTGCATAATGAATATACATTTAATTTTCTAAAATTGCGCCTAAAATGATAAATATCTCCGAATTTTTCGTAAAAACTCTAAATTTGATATTGTTGTTTGTGCTCGTTGGATAGATTTTTTATTAGCTTTCCAACAAGATAAAATTCGTAAAATTCCAAGGCACGGATTTTTTGATATGTTATATTAAAGTTTCGCTTTCCAATTATACCCCTAAAAAATAAGTATATA
>JAJJWW010012571.1:0-141810 GCA_023531295.1 Papaver armeniacum
GATGTGAGGAGCTAGTCTTGTATGGCGAAATACGTCTCCTTGAAGGGGCAACAGGGGGAAGATAAGGGCGGCACCCTCCATTAGGGAGCTGATAAGTGTCTTAAGACGCAAATGTCATGAGGCTTTATTTCCGCAAGGAAATGTAGGCTTGTCATATTTGTGTGACAATCCTGAAGAGGCAATAATACAAAAGATAAAGATAAGACGAGATCAATGGGTCAGTACATGAAAATGTAAGGACGTCCTGCGATTTCGTCGCAAGACGGCAATGTCATGGGGCTTTATATTCGCAAGAATTTTTAGGCCTGTCATATTGTCGCAACAAAAATATCCTGCAGAGCCAACAATACTAAAGAAATGATAAGGCAAGATCAATGGGTCATTACATGAAAGTGTAAAGACGCCCTGCTATTTTGTCGCAATGACAAGGGGTGGCACATTAAGAACTTTAACTAGGAAGGCAAAATAAGACCACATAAGAGAAAAAGAAAAAATGAAATCTTGGAAGAAACCAAGGTTTCCTTACTTTAAAATTCAGCGAAGAATTTGCGAGATTGAGGCATGAACACATATCACTATTCGAAAGTAACTTGCTTAATCTCTCATTTGAAAGCAAATAACGAGAGGCAAGTATGGGAATGTATAGAATAAAAACATGTTATTTGTCTTCATATGATAGATTTACGCGCTCATAAAATGAAAGGTTGATAATATGCGATTAATCGTATTGCAAAAAAGAATTATTCTTTTAACATGTGCGTAAAGGAACAACAAAAGTAGAGCTTGTATCTGAAGATCCAAGAAATTCGCAGCAAAAGATTACAAAAATAGAAGATTAAAAGAAAGGAATGTACGAGATATTACAAAAGAGAAAGAAGAAAATAGAATTATTTCTTGTTTGATTCTTCTTCTTCATTTTCTTCATCTTCATCAGATCCTTCTACTTCTTCATCTTTATCAGATTCCTCTTCTTCGCTAGTTTCGCTGTCAGATATATCCAAAGAAGGCACATGCTTAGGGATTTCATCAAGGAGGCAAGGGTATGAAGAATGAGGAATGCTATTGTCATCGCATACCATCTTAATAGTCTGATTGCGAAAAAGAGTAGCATCATTCTTGAAATTCGCAACTGTAATTTGTAGTTGCCTCTTCAATCTAGAATATTTGTCATTTCGAGAAGAAAGATCCTTTGCGAGCTGCTCCTTCTCAGATTCAAGTTCTTCAATTCTTTTGCGAAATATCTCTTTAGCCTCTGCGAACATATGACAATGAATCAGCAACTTAATGACAACTTCATAAAAAACAAATAATTAAATAAAAAAAAATGATCAACAACCTTCTTTGTCAGAAATCATATCCCTAATCAAGGTCGTATGCTCAGCTTGAAGACTAACGTTAACACCTAAATTATTTATGGCATCATCTAGAACCTTCGCAGCCCAAGCGAATTCATCGTCATTGTTTATGAGAATAAGGGAGCGAATTTGATTCTCTCTTTCGCTAAGAATAGCATTTTCGCGGATGGATTCATCCCGTTCAATTTGAACTTCAAGAAGAGTTTTTTGGAATTTCGCTAATGCTTGAGCACCTTGACTAGTAATGCGATCTTTGTCATCTATGAGATCACTGACTTTCTTCCTTAAAGTATTAATTTTATCTTTAGAACTAAGGTATAGACGTTTAAATTGGTTGGCTAAGCCTAAACTAGATCTATGATCAATTTCTAAGAGGCGAAATTTGGATTGAAGTTCGTTTAGAGGAAGAGATTTAATCTTGTTATTTGAAAAACTATTCAAAGAATCGTTGAGGTGATCAAGGAAGGCATTGTTATCCATAGGATTGGGGAATGAGTGAAGAAGAATGGCTTCATCAGAAAGGTTATAAACGTCTGCGAAAATGGTAAGTCATATAAGGGAAGATAATGAGAGAACAAAACAAAGGAAAAGAGAAAAGTCTCATACCATAAAGTTGTTGGTTGGCACTCTGAATACTAGAAATCTTATTCTTCTGAGTGGAAGAATCAGCTTCTAATTGCTTGGTTTTCTCGCGAAGAGTAGCAACTTCAGTTTCGAATTCTTCATTTCTCTTGCGAAGAACAGCAGATTCATCCTCCAACTATTCATTTTTCTTGCGAAATTTAAAATTCTTCTTTTCGAGAATACTGCGCCTTTTCTCAAGATCTGAGGCAACAACAAAGGAAGCTCTCCCAGACTATAAAGGAAAGCCAAAAAATTATCAAGATATAACTTAAAATTGAAATTATGAAGAAATAAGGGAACAAAGACATACCAAGACACCAAGCGCATTTAAGAAGTCGGATTCAACGATCTGGAGACCCCATGAAGAGAATCATCACCCTCTAGTAAAGGAGCATCACAGATACTCGCGAGAGCTTCGCACGTACTAGAAAGACGATCATCTCCAATTCCTTGCATGGAGTCAGAGAAGATGCTAGACAATTGCGCCATAGAAGATTCAGTTGGAGGATTCTCCTTTGCGAGAGAAATATCAACATCATCATTATCTTCATAAGAGCTTTCGCTGTATTGAGGGTTTGAAGGAGAAGGGGAATGAATCTTTCGTTTCTTAGAAGGTGGAGCGTAGACTTCTCCCCTGCGAAGAGAACCTTTACCTTTACCTTTGGTCTTCGCAACCTTAGGATTTTCTTCTTCTCCAACAACTTCAAAGACCAACCTTCGCACATGAATGAAGATAAGAAGCAGAGGCAACAATATTGTTAAAAATAATAAAAAAAAAGTATTTCTTACTTCATCCGTGATCGAACGGAGTCTTTGCTAGGTACTTGCCTTAGCATTTCTTTTGTAAATCTTCCTCAACTTGATAATCTGGAAATTTCGCAAGAGTAATAGGTACAAAAAGGAGTGAAAATTACAAATTGAGCGAAATTTAAGAAGCATACCTCTTTTGATTTCTCAGGCCAATTAAAAACCCAAGGCTGATAATTGGCGAGATTCGCATGGAGAACATTTGAACCTGAAATATAAGGTCCATTCAAAAGTAGCGGAAAGACGCACCATTTGTCGTCTTTGGAATGACGAGGAACATTGTTTTTGCGAATGCCAATCGATATCCCGCATAAGTATTTTATATTTGGGAACATTTTCTATTCTCTTCAAACGTGCACCCCAAATGAGTTCTATCGTTCTTCATGTTTATTATTTCATAGTTTTCGAAGAAACTCTACCGAATACTTCTCGGCGAATATCTCTAAGTCCTCAAATTTAGGATCTCGACTTCTTTGGGATAAAAAGATCCCTTACCAAAGACCACCACGGTTGGCGAACTCAAGCATTAGCGGATACAATCCCCGCTCAATTGGTAGATGGCTCGCGAGAATTTCGCATGAGCAAGAATTTCATAAAATAAGGGAAGATCAGGGTCATAGAGAGGAATGGGAAGGCCAGCGAGAATCTGACCTAGAGAAATTATGATTTTTTTATCATCACAATGATGATCAGTAAACAGTTTTGCAGTGAGAATGGATTTAGATTCTTGATTGGGAATAGTGGATAATATGAAACCTTTCTCTTGCAAATCCTTTTGAACTTCTTCCAAAAGATTTTCATATCTACGACCAACTCGGAGGCATCTTTGAGTATGGGAATGAAGAGAAGATTGAAGATCAAAAGAAGTAAAAAGAAGAAGATTTACGAGTAGCATAAGCGGAAGTTACGGAGAGATGAAGAAGGGAAATTGTGGAGAAAACAAGAAGGAAAGTAAAAAAAGAAGAAGAAAGGAGTAAAAGAGATATATATAGAGAGAAGGATTCTCGAAAATGCAAACACATTTAATGCGAAGAGTAGACATGAACGGTTGAGAAATGACGGTTGAAAAAGACGTGTCAAGAGATGGATGGAAGAAGTGATACGTGTAATAAATTTTGTGTAAAAGTACGGAATCATGTCAAAACAGAGATAAGTACGAAAGAATGAACGATTGCGGAATTTTGAAAATATTAGTTCTCATGACAAACTCTCCTTCGCAGATAAGACATGAGAAGAGACAAGATGTAGGATCAGAATATCGCAACACCAACACCCTTGCGAAATCCGTAAACAACACATTGCGAGGATATCGCAGATAGATAATATAAATGACGCAATGGATGACGACAGCTTGAACACGAGAAAGATGTGAAGACCTAGCGAGATTTAGGAGTGTTGCGAGATTTAATATTTGTACACTCGCGAGAATGTCGCAAGTCGATCCGAAAATAAAGGATGACTTAGCTGTCATCCACTATGTAATGTCCTATATAAAGAGCCGAATAGGCTTAAGAGAGGAAGGAGATCTTTTTCAAGTGTTGGGCAAGTTATTAAGAGAGAGAAAGTTTAGAGCGATTGTAAAATATTTAGCTTATTTCCTTTCCATCTTGTAACATTTGTGAGTTTTAATCAATAAAGAATATAATTGTTCATCTTAAAATGACTTGATTGTGTGAATTCTTGTGAGGGATGTAGTGTGGGATTTCCTGCTACTACAAATATAAGAGAAGTAACTTGAACGCTACCAAAGACCAATGTTCAAGGATCAATCAATTTCAATCAACAACCAAAGGTTGGAATTCCCAATTGATCGATTCAACGCACAACCTGTGATATTTCAATTATATAACAAAATATAATGCGGAAAAGAAATAACACAGCATACACGGAATTTTGTTAACGAGGAAAACCGCAAATGCTTTGGAAAAAACCCGGGACCTAGTCAGTTTGAACACCACACCGTATTAAGCCGCTACGAGACACTAGCCTACTACCAATGAACTTGAGACTAGGACTGTAGTTGAACCCTAATCAATCTCATCCGATTCAAGGTACAGCTTGCATTCCTTACGTCTTTGATCCCAGCAGGATACTACGCACTTGATTCCCTTAGCTGATCTTACCCACAACTAAGAGTTGCTACGACCCAAAGTCGAAGACTTGATAAACAAATCTGTCTCACACATAAAAGTCTATAGAATGAATAAATCTGTCTCCCACAGAAATATCCAAGAGTTTTTGTTCCGTCTTTTGATAAATCAAGGTGAACAAGAACCAATTGATAACCCGGACTTATATTCCTGAAAAACAGCCTAGTATTATCAATCACCTCATAATAATCTAAATCGTATGATGGCGAAACTAGATATTGTGGAATCACAAACGATGAGACGAAGGTGTTTGTGATTACTTTTTATCTTTCCTATCGGAGATTAAATCTCGAGAAAATATTAGCGAAGATAGTACTCAAACGATAGAATCGGGCAAGATCAGAACACGCAACTACAAAGAAAATAGTTGGGTCTGGCTTCACAATCCCAATGAAGTCTTTGAAGTCTTTAACCTACATGGTCTCGATATAAACCTAAGGTTAAAGGAGAATCGACTCTAGTTGATGCAACTAGTAACACACAGGAGGTGTGGGGATTAGGTTTCCCAGTTGCTAGAGTTCTCCTTTATATAGTTTTCAAATCAGGGTTTTCAATCTAAGTTACCTTGGTACCAAAGCATTCAATATTCACCGTTAGATGAAAAACCTGATTCAACCAAGCTAATATCTTTCAACCGTTAGATCGAACTTAGCTTGTTACACATAAATGAAATGTACCCTCATTTGGGTTTATGTAACCGTACCCAAACGTGTACACCATGTTAGCTCACCAATAGTTAACCAAAGTTAGCCATATGATTACTATCATATCAACCTTATTCATCTTAACCATAACTAGTTCAAATGACTCAAATGAAACTAGTTAAAGAGCCGTTCAATTGCTATATTCTCATAGAAGTATACAAGAACACAATTGAAGCAAAATCGGTTTGATTCACTCGAATCAATTAATGAACATTATAGCCACGGTTTGCAAAGATTGCATTCCTTATTTTATAAATGTTTAAGTTCATGTACACAACCGATTTTAGAAAGTAACCCACTCAAGTATGCAAACGGGTATGCATACTCAAGTAGCCGGACCGAGTTTGGTTACGCCAGTAGCGTCCGGGTGCGCATACCAATTTACACTTCCAAACTCCGGAGAAATTCACGGACGTGAGACTTACGCTAGTATCCCGAGACATCCAACAACCGCCAATACGCGTACAGTACGCATACTTGATTCCCGGTTTTGGACTTATACACAAATGTGAGAACACGCTATGTTTATATCCAAACATGGTTACATGATCCTAAGCTCTTTATTTCAATCATTGAAACTTTCTTAGAGGATGACAATAGCCGTTTTCACACACTATTAGCATCAAAGCAATTTTCAAGATATTGAAATAATCATAACGAAACATTCCAAGTCTACACCAAATGATTGTATCACACAAACCATGTAAGATGTTACTCGGAAATTTTCACATGATATAAGATGAACTTGGTCGAAGCGAAAGCTTGCCAACACATATTTCGAGAAATATGTAAGCGAGATAAACTCAGCTCGAAATCTCAAATGTGTATAATAGAAAACTATATCGTAACACGACTTATGTCTCAATATAGGAGATAGAGTAGAAATAGACTTTCCAAGTGATAGATGAGTTTCAAGTATCCACATACCTTTTGTTGATGAAGTTCCACAAGCTCCCCTTAGTAGTTCTTCGTCTTCAAATGATGAACGCCGTGAAGTCTTAGGCTCAACTACACAATCTATGTCCTAGTCCGAGACATCTATAAATAGGCTAGAAATCAAGACTTATAGTTTTGATCACTAACATTGACAAACATGCTTGAGATATCAACGCATGCTAGTTCGACCGAGCAGTGCTCTAACAATCGGTGGTCGTGTTCATACATATCCTCCGATCGTGCTATAATCGACGTCATTTGAAACAACATCAACCGATTTTCGAATTGATAAAATAGGAATTCTCCTATAAAAAATTTAAGGTACAATCGGTTGTTGTGGTCATCCATATTCGCCGATTCTAGTGTTGGTCACATTGGTTCGTTGTCAGTCTCAGAATCAGTGGATAAAGACCCTAGTATGCACCGATTTTGTTGCTCATTTAATAAATTTTCTTGGTAAATATTCAATGTAACCAAAAATAAAATAACTTTCATTCATTAAGAGTGGTTCAGATTGCAACTGCATATATGAAAGCGGCAAAACATAGACATCCACATCCGACAGTTTATTTCTTAACAAAATTTAAATACTTAATTTAATATTTGGAGACCTTTGATTTGATCCGGCTCAAACAATTCATCCCAACATTTCATGCATGTTTGACTCGTATTTATTCAGAAGAGATGGAGCACGTGGAGACATTTGTTTTTGTAGCTTAAAGCTTTAGTAAATAACAAATGTTGTACATCCTTCTATTTATGTATATTTCGATTTTATATATTGTTGGAAAAGTAATACACTATTTTATTTATATTACTTGAAAGATTTTCATTATAAATATCAGAGTGTTTGGCTATAGTATTTGTTGTTACTTTATGTAATTTGGATTTTCAAATAGATGATCCAATTTTTAACGCGTCTTAGAATAGACTCTAAGGGGATGATTTAGTTAGGCATCGGGCAATACGTCAAGGAGATCCATTTTCTCCCTACTTGTTTTTGATCACCATGAAATCTTCACAAGAGCCTTAGCTCAAGCTGAAAGTACAAAAGCAATACAAGGTATAAAAATTTCAAGATATGCACCTCAAGTTACTCACCTTCTATTTGCAGGAGATGACCGCTTTTTGTCAAGGCATATATGCACAATGTTAACAATCTCTGGATATCATCAACAATTTCAGTGAAATCTTAGGGAAACAAATCAACTTCCAAAAGTCTGTTGTTTTCTTCTCCAAACATTTTCCATCAAGACATTGTAGAATGCTCTTAAAAAGACTAAAGATGAAGAAGATGTCCTTGGAGTAAAAATATCTAGGTATTCCTTTATTTCTGAAAAGGAAAAAAACAAGCTCTTTTTCTTCTCTAGTCAGTAATATGAAGTTTAGGCTCAAGAAATGGAATGGTAAATTTATTAACCAAACGATGCAGTATGGTTAAGCATGTCCTTAATGCCTTACCATCTCATCATATGGGAGTTTTCAAAATCCCTGAGAGAACAATAAAAGAAATGGACAGAGTCCGGAGAGATTACTGGTGGAACAAACCAAATGGAGGAGGTGTCTACATAGCATCTTGGCCAAGAATCTGCAGGGACAAATCAACAAGAGGAATGGGTTTCAGAGACTTACAATGTTTCAACAAGGCACTTCTAGCAAAGGCTGCGTGGAGATTATGCCAACAACAACTTTGGGTTACTGCTTTAAAAGGAAGATATTTTCCTCTTACTGCACGCACCGCATGCAAAAAGAAAAAGAATTCAACATATGCCCGCAAAGTATACAAGGAATGATGGAGTTTGTGAAGACTTGGAGCTTTTGGGTCGTTGGAAATGGAGACAAGATTCAAACACGGAACGATAATTGGATACCGGAAAACATACAACACCAATATCCGAAGTATCAACCGAAGCAGCTCGTAACTATGCAAAAGTCGGTGACCTAATTGATGCACATTCCGGATCCTAAAAAGCGATATTGTCGGGGAATTATTTTGTCATGAAGACACGGAGAAAATTCTTCAAATTCGTATCTCCGCAACTATTGAAGATAGACTTGTGTGGACTTTGACACGCAATGGCCAATTTACGTCACTGAGCCGACCTACAAAAATTGGTGGATATCAAAACTAATCGTCAAGAAAATTATCTTTGAAGAAGCATCTAAACTTTACAAGAGAGTTTGGAGTATAGATACTCTTCCGTGCGTAAACCATTTCATCTGGAAGTGTGTCACAGATATTGTCCCAAGTAATGAAATACTGGCAAGGCAAATGGGATATAGTGGTGAACAATGTGTTTTCTATAAACAAAGAGTGGAGACTACCTCTCACATCCTCAGAGAATGTCACTTTGCAAGAGTTGTGTTACTGGCTATACCTGGAGCTACCTGAAGTGCTCAAAATCACAACAACTCTATTGATAGTTGGATTAATAGTTGGTTTGATGATGATATGAATAAGCTTCAAAAACTAGGTTGTTAAGATGGCTAATGCAATATAGGAGATCTGGAAAGCGCGATGCGACTGTGTCTTTGAGAATCTGAAGCCAAATCCAGTGACAATAATAAAGCGCATTGAACAGCTCAATGCAATTAAAGGAAAAGTGGTAAAAAAGAAGACAGTTCAAGTTAATGCCAGAACACCATCAAACAATGATGATGTTTACTGGTGGAACCACCACCTTATCATTATTATTCTATATATGTTGTGATGCTGCATATAAAAAAACTGTTACAAATGATTCAGCCATTGGTCTAATTCTTCGTAATTTTGCAGGAGGATTTGAGCAGGCACAATGAAGCTATGCGAGACAAACCGAGTAGTGCGAGCAAGCCGAAAGTGAAGGATTGTCAAGGCTATGGAGTGGGCTGAAGATTTAAAGCTTCAACATGTTTGTTTTGAATTGGATGCTCAAACTGTGGTAGATGCAATTCATCATGATCATTGCAAAGCTGCCTGGGAAAACCATTCGACTATTTTTGAAATTAGAGAGAAACTATTCAAGAATCCATTATGGATATGCAACTTTATTAGTAGAAAATGTAATAAGCCAGCTGACTCCCTAGCTAGGCACGCAAGAATTTTTAGAATCACTAAGTTATGGGTTAGCTCTCCTCCAAGTTTTATTGATCATGTAATCTTGCAGGAGACAAACAATGTAATTTACTCTACTAAAATTATAATATTCCTCTTTGCATCAAAAAAAAAAAAAAAAAAAAAAAGTTAGGCGTCGCAAAAGC
Organism: Papaver armeniacum; assembly: GCA_023531295.1. Lineage (NCBI taxonomy): Eukaryota > Viridiplantae > Streptophyta > Magnoliopsida > Ranunculales > Papaveraceae > Papaver > Papaver armeniacum. Next base: position 9,817 of record JAJJWW010012571.1, read on the forward strand.
CTTCTCCAACAGAAAACTCTCGGTTCGTTTTCTCTTAAAACGGAAATCTGATATCTAAAATAAAAAGGTCTTAGAAAATTGAACCTTAACGCTGAAAGGGCATTTTGGGTAGCAAAAAAATATGGAAAATACGGGATCCGTAGAAATTTGGACTAACCCACCCAAAAAATAAACAAATCATTATCACGTCTACAAATTAAGACAATAAATTAATAGGCTTGGAGGGACAGACTAGAAAGTGTAAAGCCCAACAAAAAATGGATTAAACCCTAATTTCTACATTTAGTTTGAACCATGTTTTAGGGCATATGCGAAAATTTCAGGGCATATCAAATAAGGACAAAAGGGTCATTACATAGTAATCCTTAAAGCCCTTTATCCATATATTTTGTTTAATGACAACACTGCCCTTAATTTATTTTAATTCTTAATTCTTAATTTTTTTTAAAACTTTATATATATATATATATATATATATATATACTCCCTCTGTCCTAAAATTTCTGTCCTCTATTCTATTTTTGTCTGTCCTAAAATACTGTCCAGTTTCTGTTTATAGTCACACTTTTTAGTCAAACTCTCGAATATATCCTTCAAACTTTTACATTTATAAAATTATTTTAAATATCACCAATCTAAATATTAAATGATATCTTTCTCAATAGGAAACAAATCTACTAAATCAAAGATTTTTATTTTTATCTTCTATTTAAATATTTCTATAAATATTATAATTATCAATGTATTTTTCTTACATACTCCATATGCTCCTTTTAATTTTAGTAATAATATATCATTTAATAGGGGTAGTTTTGTACACTCCTCTGGTCTCCTTAATATCTTGACTTAGTCAAAGCGGACTAATAATTTAGGACGAAGGGAGTATATATTTACATCACACTAGGTTCGGCTGATAAGTTATCAGCCGAACTTCCGGGTATGAGCAGTTCGGCTGATAACTAGTTAGCCGAACCTAGGTCTTCTGGAAACATACCTAGGTTCGGCTAACATGTTAGCAGTCGAACTTCACTCTGTAATTACTGAACTTAGGTTCGGGTGATTCGAAGAAAAAAAAAAGGACAGCCGAACTTAATGTTGTTTTTCGTAAAGTGAAGTTCGACTATCATTTTCGTGTTTAATTATCAGCCGAACTGTTCATCAGCACCTTCACAGTGAGAAGAAAATGAGAAGTTCGGCTGATAATCCTTTTCAATTATAAGCCGAGCTTCATTCTGTAACTACCGAAAATTCATGTTTTTTTTTAATTTAAAGGTAATCAAATACAAGAAATTAATTAAAAAAAAAAAACAAAAAGGAAAAAAATTTATAAATGTCACAGTGTCATTAGTATTCATTAAACAAAATTTAAAAAATTTAAAAAATTATTAAAAAAAAGTTATTTTGAAATATATAATTATATTAATAAATTAATCAAGGGTAATTAAGTAATTTACCTATCTTTAGACACCCCTTATCACCTTACCCTAGTTAGTTCAATCCTTTTGTATGCCCTAAAATTTTCTTGTATGCCCTAAAACATGGTTCTTTAGTTTTGTGTTTGCCTGGAACAGGGGAAATTAAGCCCATGTAAAGTAGCTTAGTGTCGAACATGCTGGGTGACATACGAATATCGGCCGTTTCGACATATAGCCATAAATGAGGTGACGTGCATTGAATATGTTGGATGACCGATGTCATTATAGTACAGTTAGTAGTAAAGTTATTGGATGATGAACCAGTAACCTGAGTTCGAAATTATGGGCACCAAATTTTTTATGGATGTAAAGAAAAAAAAGAATTTTGCGGGATGAATGTGCCGGCAATGATAAATTTCTTCCTGGAGGGTAGATGCGCATTTCTCTTAGTCGGGACCATCTTGGTCCCCGTATAACAACCATGTCCATGTGAGATGATTATATCATTTCCCAATTGTGGATGATCTAAAAGTTTTGCGGTAATGGCAACATTTATTGGTAGGTGAACATATCAAAATCAGTTCAGGTCCAGTTCCAATTTAGGAGTTGACCCTTGACAGCATTTCAGTACAGCACATTAGTAGTTGCACTAGTGAGCCAAGTGACATAAATTCCCAACTAATACCGCTTCCAGCTTTAAATGCGAGAGCTACCTCCCAATCCTGAAATTTCCACCTTCCGAATACCTTGTAACTTCCTCTATATCTCTCTTAAGAATCCTCTGATTTGATAAGTATTTTCTTGCAGAAGTCTTTTTTTTCTTTCTTTCTATTTTCCAGTGGAAGAAGTTGCCATTTTTTCCAGCAAGAAAATGTCAGGAAGGAAAATCAAAGTAAATGTACACTCTAAACTAACAGTTGTATCAGATACACCAGTTCAACCCGGAAAAACATACCCATTATCCGTTTTAGATCATGCAATGGGTAAACATACACTCCACATAATTTTCTATTACCGGTATGATAGAGTCGACAAGGCAGGATCATCAGATTTAGGCAGACTAAGAGCATCTCTATCCGATGTTCTTTCTTATTATCCACCGGTTACGGGTCGGTTAATGATAGATGAGCAAAACGGTAATTGGGTTGTGAAATGCAATGATGCTGGTGTTAGAGTTTTGAAAGCTAAAGTTAATTGCACCCTTGATGAATGGTTGATGAAATCTGGTGGCGATGAAAGAGATCTAACTGCTTGGGAAGATATGCCTAATCAAAACCCACATATTTGGTCTCCTTTTCGTATTCAGGTACATGTTACACCCTCTTACTCTGATTTTCCTTTGGTTGCTCATCGAAATGGAAATTTATTCCTTTGTTTTTATTTAAAATTGTGCAAAAATCATTTTAAGGTTCAGATATGCTAAACATTGACTGATTAACAGCAAACAGCTTCACTGAAAATGGTATGGAGATCTTTGGTTAGAATTAGATCCTAGTGATCAAACAAATGCTCAGGTGGCCTCTGGCTAGTACTTAGGATAAGGATCCCTGTGCCGGCCTACTGAGTTCAAGTAGCTGGAATAGCATTTTCGTGATATAATAATTTGCAGGAAGTGCATGCATTAGCTATTTAGCTATTAGTTAAGGATGGCAAGGGGCCATATTTCCTGCAAATCCTAAGGTTATTACAGTTTCCCATCATCATATATTGTAATCTCTGTTGTTTGGTATTCCTTTTAGTTAGACTTTTTGCTTCTTTGGATTAGACAGAGTTTGCTCGTTTATTTGTGAAATGTATGTTGGTGTATGCAGCTGAATGATTTTGAAGGAGGAGGTTTAGCCATAGGCTTAAGTTGCCCACACATGTATGCAGACCCACATTGTGCAACCATACTTATGAAATCATGGACAGATATCTATCGTCGTCAAGCCATTTCTTATTCACCATTCTTCCACCCCCCTGGACTTCGTGGCCGAACAACCAATTCTAACACAAACACAAAATCTGCCGCTTTTTATGCTGCCAAGTCAAAAATTTTTCCTACGGAAACCTCTACAAAAATGTCTTCAGCTACTTTCCGTTTCTCAGACTCAATGGTCAAAAAACACCTCTTAGATGTTCAGATTTCATGTCCTAATGCAACTGCATTTGAATTCCTAACTGCACTTTTCTGGTCCGCTATTCTTCATGTGAAATCCACACCTTGCAAGATTACAATTGGTGTCGATTTTAGGAAACTCCTGGAAGCTCCACTACCAAATGGCTTTTTCGGAAATGCTCTTCATTTTTCTAGTGTTGAATGTAATGAAGAAGAGATTAAGAAAAGTGGGTCTGAGTACTTGACAAAGATTGTTCATGAACACTGTTCAAGTTCTCATACTGAAGAAGAATTTTGGTCTGCTATAGAATGGTTTGAGTCGCAAAAAGATGATGCAGGGAAGTTTGGTGCACCATTTAGTATGTATGGACCAGAATTAACTAGTCTGAATTTAGAGCATATGTTTGCCTATGGAGCTGCTTTGGATGATAAGAAACCATTACATGTATCATATCACGTTGGAAATTTAGAAAGCGAAGGATTAATTTTGGTGCTTCCATCACAAGAAGAAGGCCTGGGACGGACAGTAATGGTAACTTTACCAGAAGATGAGATTGCAAATGTTTGTCAGAATGAGGATATTTTACGTTTGGAGCCAGTTATGCTTGTAAGTGGAAGACAGTTTTAACTAATTAAGGATTATTGTTTCAAGGGGGAATAATTTTGTTTGCTGTGGTGATTTTTGGTATTGAAGGATGGATATTGGCTGTCGATTAATTAACGGTGTTGTTATTGCTCGGATGTCTATTGATTCTGAGATGATCATTTGTTATTTGCTGTAATACTTTTCACTTCTACAGAACGTATTGTGTTTTTTATGGAAAACCAAACATCTTGTTAAATTCTTACATATTCGGCTTTGATATTTGCTAAAACTATTTTCGTATAGTCTAGTCGAAGAACTAGGAACCGATACAAACATAAAAATGAGCAAAAGCAAAAAAAAGAAATGAGAGAACAATTTCTGCTATATACTTGTCATATATCCAGGTTCCTGACCAAATGTTGGACTAGAGACTGCACAGCCTGTTTGAATTTTTTTTATTTTCTTTCTTTTTTGATCGGAAGAAAAGATTTATTAGATAAGAGAATATACAGACTCTACCAGAGGTAGAATGAAACTAAATGATGAAAAGAAAATTACATGAAATATAGCCTGTTTGAGAATTTTATTACGGTACTGGTGGGAAATGAGACCGGTAACCCCGTAGAATTTGGCAACTTCCTACGCAAACCTAAGAGCATTTCCAACGGGTTCCATCCTATTTCTTATTTTATTGGCCGCTTAGGATTTTGTAGTTTCAGATGAAAAATGTTCTCCGATAGGACTCTGAGAGCACCGATACATATCTTGTATGGAGACCTAAAAAATGCATTTTGTTGAGATATGAAATACAAATAAATATTTGTTTTGATAAGCATCTCTAATGGTGATTGTAGTTGTATCAGTATTATTTTAATACCAATGTCATTTAATTATAGATTTTTTATTTTACGAAAACCGAAGTTAGAATAATTTAAAATGAAAACAATTGCTGACACGAGTTTGGATGGGCGTTACGGAGGGTCACCAACACATTACTTAGTTTTGCTCTATAGGAGCCGTCATGTTTAAAAGCAAAATAATCATCAAGTAAAATTATAGTGTTATTTTCGACAAGGCGTGATCGTTATATCTTGGGAGACTATTGTCTGTAAAACCAAAAAGGTTGTATGCATGGATTGTTATTTGATTCCAGGCAATCCATAATGACCAAAAGGAATGAGTTTTTGTTTATAGAAGTGTTGGGAGAAATATGGATGATATTTGACTGGTTTGATAGGCGGGTGAGAATGGTGTTCCATCTTGTTACAACAACTTGACATTGAAGGAGTATGTGAACAACAGTTTTCGAATCAATACTGCTAAAAAAAAAACGAGGGTACCATTGATAGACACGTTTTTTGTGTCTGATTTGATCTCAATTGTCTAATCTGGTAGTACCTATTTTTGTACTAATTTTGCTATTTTGTGTATTTGTAGGTGTTTTTTGGTGAAATAAATACTTATGGAAAAAGTTGCTCGAAAAGTGATACTTGCATCGCCGGAGAAAAGTGTTAAAGGCACCTAGGAAATGTGTTAAAGGCAGCCAAGAAAAATTATAAATGCACCCCAAAATTACTAAAGACACCCTGGGACAATTTGCTAAAGGCACACCGAAAATGGATAAGGGGCATCCACCTTCTTCTTCGTTTGAAACCGAGAATTGTGAAATTCGGTTTTCAACTGGTAGAATTTGGATTTAAGATTTGGAAGCTTTTAGTGAGATTCAATCATTTGGAATTAAGTGGGCTAAACGGGGTTGGTAAGGGTGTTTGAATCGATTAGAATTGGCTAGTTAATGCGATTAAAGCAAAACAGTGAGTCTATATATTCTCGGGTTTATTCTCAGGAAGGATGTGATGCAATTGGAGGATTGTGCGTTGATAGAGGGAGTTGGACTCCTTCTGATCTTGTGTTCCACGAGATTAGAGCGTGCTAACCACATTCAGAATCGTGAAAGAGTCAAAATAGGAAATTATTTCCCGTGACTGGCATAAAAGATTTCGAAGATTTTAGGGAGTTATTGAGTATGATTCTTGGTCCTGTTGGGTATATATATCATGCTGGGGAGTCAGAGAATACTTACAGAGAGTTTATGGATCAAAGGGAGTGATAAAAATCGAGTTGCAGAAAATTTTTGTTGCTGCTGCTGCTGTGAAGAACACGAAGAACAATATACAGCTGTTTGAGGGTGAAAATGGTTTCTCATTTGATTTGGTAATTTCGGTGTGTGGGTGAGAAACGGATTTAAACCCTAAACAATGTACTGCAAGGGAGTACTTTAGATTCGAGAGATCAATCTGTACAAGTCCGGCCTAAACCAAGAAATGGTTGTTCCAGACTTGCTTCGGTCACAAAGTGGAGGAGAATGGGTTGGTTTTGGGGAGGAAGCGAGGAAAGTGATGAGACCGAGAATGGTTGATTACGGAAGAGTAGTTGTGTTACGACTTGTATCGAGAAAGTGGGAAGCTAATGAGATGGGAAAGTTAACAAACATTTTTCGAGTGGTGTATGCTCTGATGAACTCGTTGTTCGGTGGAAATAGGTAAGACCTATTTATACAAGTCGAAGTGAAACGTACTCGGTCTCATTAAGGAATGGAAAAATGGGTGAATAAATGGGAGGAGGTGGTAACGTTAACGCATGGAATTGATGTTTCATAAAACCGTTAACGCATGGAATTGATGTTCCATAAAAAGAACGTTTCACCATTAACTCCCTGTATTTACTAACCGCCTCATCCTTATGACACTTCCTTATGACGGGCGTAGTGTACGCCATGGTGTTGTAAACCGCCAAACCAATACCCAAAGAGGATCCCCAGTTTGTGATATGTATTGATGTCTCGAATGTTTTTGTGGAAAACATGTAGCATGTTGTTGTTGCTGGGGAGACTTGCTAGCTTGGTGACCTTCGACGGTCGAGATTTTGCATCTCAAGAGGAAAGATAGTTGTTGATCGTTGCACGCTTTCGTTTTGGTAGCCGCGTAGGGAAGGCCAGCATGGTGGCGCGGCTAGGTTGGCATGCTATTGGCATGGCATGGTTTTGCGTGGCCAAACTTAGGTTTTCGGGCCAAAGGTTACCTTGCGTCGTCTAGTAACCTTGGATGGCTAGGATTTGCTCCTGGGATTGAAGGGGGACCGTTGATCATCGCACGCCTTCGTTTTTGGTAGCCGCGTAGGGAAGGCCAGCATGGTGGCGCGGCTAGGTTGGCATGCCGTTGGCATGGCATGGTTTGGCGTGGACAAACTTAGGTTTTCGGGCCAAAGGTTACCATGCGTCGTCTGGTAACCTTGGATGGCTAGGATTTGCTCCTGGGATTGAAGGGGGACCGTTGATCGTCGCATGCCTTCGTTTTTGGTAGCCACATAGGGAAGGCTAGCATGGTGGCGCGGCTAGGTTGGCATGTCGTTGGCATGGCATGGTTTGGCGTGGCCAAACTTAGGTTTTCGGGCCAAAGATTACCATGCGTCGTCTGGTAACCTTGGATGGCTAGGATTTGTTCCTGGGAATGAAGGGGGGCCGTTGATCGTCGCACGCCTTCGTTTTTGGTAGCTGCATAGGCTAGCATGGTAGCGCGGCTAGGTTGGCATGTCGTTGGCATGGCATGGTTTGGCGTGGCCAAACTTAGGTTTTCGGGCCAAAGGTTACCATGCGTCGTCTGGTAACCTTGGATGGCTAGGATTTGCTCCTGGTATTGAAGGGGGACCGTGGATCGTCGCACGACTTCGTCTTTGGTAGCCGCGTAGGGAAGGCCAGCAGGGTGGCGCGGCTAGGTTGGCATGCCGTTGGTATGGCATGGTTTGGCGTGGCCAAACTTAGGTTTTCGGGCCAAAGGTTACCATCCGTCGTCTGGTAACCTTGGATGGCTAGGATTTGCTCCTGGGATTGAAGGGGGACCGTTGATCGTCGCACTCCTTCGTTTTTGGTAGCCGCGTAGGGAAGGCCAGCATGGTGGCGCGGCTAGGTGTGCTTGGCATGTGGGGCCAAGGGCTTAGCATGCCGTTGGCACATGGTGCGGCTAGCATGGCTAGGGCCAAGGCAAGGTGCGGTTTGGCTTGGCATGGTGGGGCCAAGGGTTTGGCATGACGTTGGCACATGGCGCGGCTAGCATGGCTAGGGCCAAGGCAAGGTCCGGTTTGGCTTGGCATGTGGGGCCAAGGGTTTGGTAGGTGCGGCTAGCATGGCTAGGGCCAAGGCAAGGTGCGGTTCGGCTTGGCATGATGGGGCCAAGGGTTTGGCATGCCATTGGCACATGGCGCGGCTAGCATGGCTAGGGCCATGGCAAGGTACGGTTTGGCTTGGCATGGTGGAGCCAAGGGTTTGGTAGGTGCGGCTAGCATGGCTAGGGCCAAGGCAAGGTGCGGTTCGACTTGGCATGGTGGGGCCAAGGGTTTGGCATGCCGTTGGCACATGGCGCGGCTAGCATGGCTAGGGCCAAGGCAAGGTGGGGTTTGGCTTGGCATGTGGGGCCAAGGGTTTGGCATGCCGTTGGCACATGGCGCGGCTAGCATGGATGGCATGCCTTGGCGTGGTGGGTGTGGCTGGCACGGTTTGCCATTGGCACAAGAGTGCGGCTAGCATGGTTGGCATGCCTTGGCGCGGTGGGTGTGGCTGGCACGGTTTGCCATTGGCACAAGGGTGCGGCTAGCATGGTTGGCATGCCTTGGCGCGGTGGGTGTGGCTGGCACGGTTTGCCATTGGCATAAGAGTGCGGCTAGCATGGTTGGCATGCCTTGGCGCGGTGGGTGTGGCTAGCACGGTTTGCCATTGGCACAAGAGTGCGGCTAGCATGGTTGGCATGCCTTGGCGCGGTGGGTGTGGCTGGCACGGTTTGCCATTGGCACAAGGCTGCGGCTAGCATGGTTGGCATGCCTTGGCGCGGTGGGTGTGGCTGGCACGGTTTGCCATTGGCACAAGAGTGTGGTTAGCATGGTTGGCATGCCTTGGCGCGGTAGGTGTGGCTGGCACGGTTTGCCATTGGCACAAGGGTGCGGCTAGCATGGTTGGCATGCCTTGGCGTGGTGGGTGTGGCTGGCACGGTTTGCCATTGGCACAAGGGTGCGGCTAGCATGGTTGGCATGCCTTGGCGCGGTGGGTGGGGCTGGCACGGTTTGCCATTGGCACAAGGGTGCGGCTAGCATGGTTGGCATGCCTTGGCGCGGTGGGTGTGGCTGGCACGGTTTGCCATTGGCACAAGGGTGCGGCTAGCATGGTTGGCATGCCTTGGCGCGGTGGGTGTGGCTGGCACGGTTTGCCATTGGCATAAGTGTGCGGCTAGCATGGTTGGCATGCCTTGGCGCGATGGGTGTGGTTGGCACGGTTTGCCATTGGCACAAGGGTGCGGCTAGCATGGTTGGCATGCCTTGGCGCGGTGGGTGTGGCTGGCACGGTTTGCCGTTGGCACAAGGGTGCGGATAGCATGGTTGGCATGCCTTGGCGCGGTGGGTGTGGCTGGCACGGTTTGCCGTTGGCACAAGGGTGCGGCTAGCATGGTTGGCATGCCTTGGCGCGGTGGGTGTGGCTGGCACGGTTTTCCGTTGGCACAAGGGTGCGGCTAGCATGGTTGGCATGCCTTGGCGCGGTGGGTGTGTCTGGCACGATTTGCCGTTGGAACAAGGGTGCGGCTAGCATGGTTGGCATGCCTTGGCGCGGTGGGTGTGGCTGGCACGGTTTGCCGTTGGCACAAGGGTGCGGCTAGCATGGTTGGCACGCGGTGGGTGTGGCTAGCACGGTTTGCCGTTGGCACAAGGGTGCGTCTAGCATGGTTGGCATGCCTTGGCGTGGTGGGGTGTGGCTAGCACGGTTTGCCATTGGCACAAGGGTGCGTGGGAATTTGGGTTTTGGCCTATCAAAACCCTAATTAGTAATTAATTAGAAAAAGGTACCCGGTAATTTTTCATGAGACAAATTAAAGGGTTCAATAAATGTGCTTGGTTTGGACATTATTACTCAAGTTACGTGACGTTCTTTGTCGACTAGGGTTTTACTACTTTACCCCTAAGTTAAAAACCACCATCAACATTAAGTCCCTCGCTTAGCTCGGAGCAGGTGCCTTGTTGCGAGATAAGCATATGATGGTGACAGACGAGGACGAGAATCGAAACGTTGGACATGCAAGATAGTCGAGAAAAGTCCGACTAACCTTATTCGAGAGGTAAGGAGAGTTCATGATCCCGTGTTTGGTGGCCTTGCATAGTTTTTATTTCTTTGTGTAGACGGAAGTGAAATGGCGAGGTGAGAAGCGTCGGCTTAGTTCGGCTACTCATCATCTTGGCTGGGTAGGGAATATCATGATGCTGGCTTGGTGAGTTGGTGTCGGCGCGGAAAGTCATGGCATGGACGGCTTGGCCTGATGGGGGTCGTGGCAATGGGGCAGACGGCTTGGCATGGTACGGCAATGGCAAGGCGCGGTTTGGTGAGGTGAGGCGTGTACGGACGGCTTGGTGATTTGTCTTCGCGGGCCTGGTTGCCTCTTTTCCTTGCTCGGCTCAAATGGGAAGTCCTTTCCTCTTTCAAACGTTAAAGTATCACACCCTCCTATCTCGCTTGGCTTTCATTAGGGTTTTGATGAGGGGCTTCGTTTGAGGTTGATTTCCCGGTCGTGATGCCATCATGTTCCGCCTTTTAAGTATATGTTTCTCTTTCCTCCTTTAGGGTTTCCACAGTATTTACGCCAGTGAAGTTACATCGTCTTCCCAGTTTTACAACAAAGATTTCCTCTCGTTGAGTCCACCTTTCTTTATCATGTCGATCAGAAGTGAATCATCCTCGAGCCAATTAAGTTCTCCAGTCAAACGCGCGAGGCCTGACTCTTGCAACAATTTCCCCATCCAGGTCATTCGGGTCAAGAAGATCATACCAGTATGTTCTTATGGATCAACATTTGTTTTATTATTTATTGATGAATGACAAAAGTTTTCTTCTGTGTAGAGATATCCCATTGGAGCGTGCGTTACCATTATTGATGAAGATGATTTGTCTACCCCTTTTTCTTCGAGCCCGATCCTACCAACCGCTGCAGACCTAGAGAATGATGACTTGGGAATTTCTTGTCATGAGTATCCCAATACAGGCTTGTCGTTCGGAACCCGCATGAGGTGTCTTTCCTCTAACTACCGAAACGTTGGTGGGTTTTCAGTGCGGAAAGAATTTGAGACTCTTTACACAAAGATATGGAGGGTATATGGCCATATTGCCACCGGGGAGCATGGTGCAATATTGTTCATCTACTTTAGTTTCCATAGTAAATTGTCTCTTGTCGATGGTCGTTGAAATGGAGAGTATTCTATCCGTCTTTGTCTTGAAGTAACCATTCAAAAGTGGGAGAACATGGTGTCTACCTGTGAATCTCTGAAGTTCAACGTTAGTTGGTTGCAAAATCGTGTTGACATCGTGAAAGTCGACAGAGCCGGTATTCTTGCTGGCGTGGTCCCTGCTACGAAAGCTATTCTGGAAGAGGAGAACGCTCTATCCATGGAGTCACAGAAGGTGGAAGAGTCAAAGATGATGCTTTCGAGGGATTAAAATCTGTTGGATGGCCTTTTCTAAGCTATGTAGTTGTGAGATGTTTGGTTTCTTTAGGGTTTTAAGCATGTTTTTGCTCTCTTTTTTTTTGAAGGAATAAGTGGATTTTATTAATTTACTTCAATCAAACAAAGGAAAGAGACTTGATATTTGAGATGTGGAAGAAAAGTGGAAAGATGCCTGGCTATCCATGTTTGTGATATGGCGGGGCGCGAGGTGATGGTCAGGCGTAGTATGCCTTAAGCCATTTTCCGTTGATGACTGCTTCCAGTTTTCCTCCGTCTTCTTTAATGACTTTGTAGTACCCACTGTTGTATGCTTTCGTGACTATATAAGGCCCTTCCCACTTTGCGGAGAATTTTGGTGCGGACGCGTCTTGCTGAATGTGCATGGCAGTCTTCAGTACCAAATCTCCCACTTGAAAAACCCGAGGCTTCACGGTTTTGTTATATGCTCTGGAAATCCTATTTCTGTATGATTGTGCATGCTCTTCTGCCTTGGATCTTCTGAAATCTACGGTGTCTAATTTTGCAACTCTGGCATTCAACGGTTCAGCTTCATCCCATCGAACTCCGCTTGCTTCGGCAATCCTTGCCGATGGGATTTTGACTTCCGCTGGGAGGATGGCGTCTGCGCCGTAAACAAGGGAGTAGGGAGAGGCTCCGGTGGAACTTCTTGGTGACGTTCGGTATGCCCAGTGCCATTGGAAATTGCTCATGCCATGTACGAGGATTATCATGCACCGTCGGCGAGGATTCGGATCGAGTTTTGTTGGTGCTTTCACTGTCCGTTCCCTTGAGGGTATAGTACACGGTGGAAGACTTACTTATTCCGTATTCTTCGAGTAACTCCCGTAATTGCTTGTTTGCGAAAGGAGTGCCGTTGTCGGTGATGATATGTTTAGGCACGCCAAATCGGCAGATAATGTACTCTTTAATGAATGTCGCGATTGTGATTCCATTCATCCCTCGTAAGGGTATGGATTCAACCCATTTGGTGAAATATTCGGTTCTTTGTTATTATGTACTCGTGATGCTTTGAGGACGGAGGATTGATCTTTCCAATGATGTCGAGTCCCAGTGTGAAAGGGCCACGGCCGCTTATTGAATGCGGGGGAGTCGACGATACATGGATAAGGTTTAGTGAATTTGACATTTTTGCACCTCGAACGAAAACAGATGCATCATCTTCCATGGTTGGCCAGTAGTATTTCTCGTGTATCTAAAGAAATAATTTCTGTTTTCCTTGATGTTCGCCTTCGTGCATCTCTTCCAGCATGATCAGGATTTCTGTTTCGTTTAAACATCGCAGCAAACTTCCTCCAAAGCTTTTACGATATAAGATTCCTTCGTGGAATACGAATCTCTTGGACCTTTGTTTTATCTTGGCTGCATCCTTCTTATTGATGGGGAGTATGCCGTCGCGAAGGTAACCGATGTATGGCTTCTTCCAGTCCCCAGCGTGACCAATATTGAAAACTTCTAATTGATGTGGCTGCGCTTGACAGTTGGAACAGGTTCTTTGAAGTAACCGAGATTGGGCTTCATTTCTGGCCAGTAGTATCCAAGGCGTTGCAAACGGCGATAGAGTGTTACCACTAATGTTTGCCCGTATATCTCATTGTGGACGCGGTTGAGTTATTGGTGTGCTTCTCCCTCTCCAAGACATCTTGACAAGGAACCGTCTGGATTCCGATGATATAGCACCCCTCGGAGCATGAAGAAATTTTGTAAGGTTTTGAGACTGACCTTTCCCTGGAAAAGTGAGCTGTTAAGTTCTTGGATAATTGGTGTTCTCCAGTCATCAGCTTCATCCTCTTCGGGTTGTGAAAGCCATGTTGAAGCTACGATTCTCCTTTTTACTGTCAGGGTTTCCTCAAAACCTTCAAATTGTAGTTTTGATGCTAGCGTGGCTAGGCAATCAGCGTGTTGGTTGCCGCTGCTCCCAATATGTGTTATGGTCGCGTCGGCGAAGTAGTTAAGCAGTTTTTGTGCCTCGGCTCTGTATGGGGCCAAGGTTACTTCTCTCAGTGCGTATACCCCGTTCACCTGGTTGACGAGTAATTTAGAGTCCCCTCTTATTTCCAGATGTGTGGCTCTAGCTCGTTTAGCCAAGGACATCCCGATGAGAAAGGCTTCATATTCTGCTGAATTGTTGGTGCAGGGGAAGTCTAGCTTGAAGGAGTGCGAGAATACTTCACCAGCTGGGGATACTAGAACCACACCTGCTCCTCCAGTATCGTTGTTAGGAGTAGCGGAGCCGTCGAAGAATAGTAGCCATGTTTCTTCTTGGATGAAAGAGATTTCCGGAAAGTCTCCAGGGAGGTCCTCGTGTAGTGCCATGGTATTCTCTCCCGGAAATCTTTGCCGATAAATCCATAATTTGCTTGCCCTTCGATGGCTCTCGGGGACGCGCAAGTTATATAGAACTCTGACATTTGGAGGAGCCATTTGGCCGGTCTCCCTATCAGGGCCGGTTTTGAGAGGAGAAACTTCACCGGATCGGATTTAGATATCAGCACCACTTTATTGGACAGTAGGTAATGCCTGAATTTCTGGATGGAGTGGATCAAAGCTAAGCACGCCTTTTCCGCTTTGGGATATCTGAGTTCGGCATCTCTTAATGTTCGACTGAAGTAGTATATGGTATGCTCAATCCCTTCGTCATCTTCTTGGGCGAGGAGAGCTCCGACAGCAGTGTCGCTAAATGCAGTGTAAAGGTGTAACGGTCTTCCTTGTATGGGTGATTTCATGGCCAATTTGGAGAAGATAATATTTGCTGAATTTTCCGGAACGCTTCCTGTTGTAGTGTGGTCTAGACAAAACTTGCTCCTTTCTTCAGTAAGGGGGTAAACGAGCAACAATTTGAGCCAATCCTGGTATGAAGCGGCGAATGTAGTTTATTTACCCATGAAACTCTGAAGCTCTTTCACGGTTCGCGGTGGTGGCATCGTGAGGATGGCTTGTGTTTTGACTGGGTCAACTTTAAATCCCTCGGAGATCACTGGAAACCTAGGAACTTGCCCGAAGAAACACCAAAAGCACATTTAAATGGATTCATCTTCGATTTGTACTCGCGACATCTTTCGAATACCGCCGCGAGAATTCTGCATGGGCTGCCCGAGTTCTTGACTTGACCACTATGTCATCTACATAATCTTCGACTTGCTTGTGTATCATATCGTGAAAAATGGTGGTCATGGCGCGTTGGTATGTGGCGCCAGCGTTTTTTCAAACCGAAGGGCATCACAGTATAGTAAAAATTTCCAAGAGGGGTTCGAAAAGCCGTCTTACTTGCGTCGTGTTCGTACATCTTTATTTGGTTGTAGCCGTTGTACCCGTCCATGAAAGAGAACATACCATGTCCACTGGTGGCGTCTACCAGCATGTCAATGTTGGGGAACGGAAAATCGTCTTTAGGGCAACACTTGTTCAAATCTCTAAAATCGACACAACACCTGATCTGACCATTCTTCTTTTTCACCGGAACAACGTTGGCCAGCCAAGTAGGGTGGTGAATCGGTTTGATGAAACCAACCTCTAGTAGTTTTTGAATCTCTGCTTTAATCTGTTCTTTTACATCGTGCCGGAATTGTCTCGGGGTTTGCTTGACTGGTTTGGATCCGGGTATCACGTGTAAGTGATGAGTGACCAGTCTTTCGTCCAAGCCGGGCATTTCCTCGTATGTCCATGCAAATACGTCTTGATATTCCTTGAGGAGGTCTACCAGCTTTACACGTTCGTCTGCGTACAGAGTCGAGCTTATCGAGATGGGTCGTGGAGATTCTTCACTTCCGACATTAACAACCTCAAGTTCGTCCATAATAGAGTTGGTCCCGTCTTGTAGCTGTCATGGTGCATCAGGTACTTCCTCCTGCGGCTCGTTACTACACTTGCGTCCCATGGGGCGGAGAGACTGTGTGGTAGTCTCCCCTGTTAATTGCTAACAGCGGCGCTGATATACGGTTTTCCTTTTTTCGTCATGACCCATAATGAAAGCCCGTCCTCGCTTGGTATGGGTGTAAGCCGGACCACAGTTCGGCGGGCGGGCCGACGTGTCTCTCTTTCGAAGGGGTGACATGAGACCTGGTTTCCTCGTGAAGCTGTGCAAGACCATCATTTTCTTCAATGGACGTCCACTTTGGCAGTGGAGTGTGGTGAGCCTTATTGGCTGTGGCCAGCGGGTCCTGTCTTGGTTCAAAAATCTCCATGCCACAGATCGGCGCATAAGGAGATAATGATACAGAGATGCGAATGACTTCTCCGTTTAACATGGTTTTCAAGCACTGGTGATACGTCGAAGGAATGATTCTGTTGTCGTGGATCCATGGCCTTCCCAGTATCATGTGGTAATCTGGCTCCTTCTCGATTACCTCGAACCTTACTTTTGGATTCAGGTTGACGTACCCATACGTACTAGTTTGGTTGCCTTCGAAATCGTTCATTGTAGTGGACTGTCGTACAACTTCGTTCGGCCGCACCCTGGCCGTTCTAAACGTCCTGAGGGTAACAACGTTAGAGGATGCTCCCGTGTCGATGAGAGTCTTTTGAATTCCACGTCCTTGATACGGGTTGTGACATGTAGGGCACGGTTGTGGCCTTCCTCTGCCATCATGTCGTCGTCGGTAAACGTGATATTGTTGACGGAAAAATCTGGCGTTATTGACGTTTCCAAGCGTGAAGGAACCAAGGACACGCTTAATGCTATTCGATTGATGACGGTGAACGTCTCCATCCGTTGATCCTTTGAAAGATGTAAGAGTTCACATAAGTTTTCCACCGGTGAGGCCGCTTCGGCCTACGGGTTTATGATTAGCGGTGAAGTTGTTTACTTGAGAGCGATCGTTCGGGATGTTAGTCCCGATCCTGGAGTCTCCGAAGCAAGTGAACCGTTCAATTCTGCCATTAGGTTGATGAGGAAGTCAAGTATGACGTTAATCGCATATTTCATCAGACCCACGTTCTTGGTGTGGATCTCTGAACCCGCACCAAGTCGGTCGACCAGGATTCCTTCGTCGATTGCATCGTTGGGCGTTGCGTTGGGGAAGGAAATATTGCCGTTCTCCTGAGTGGAACTTGAGTGCATGGATTTAGTCCTAAAACCAACCATCCTTCCGAGTTAGAGAAACGTATTACGAAATTGATATTGGGACCAATAGATCAATCTCCCCTTTGTGGTCGCCAATTGTTTGAGGGTGAAAATGGTTTCGCCGATTTCGGTAATTTCGGTGTGTGGGTGAGAAACGGATTTAAACCCTAAACAATGTCTTGCAAGGGAGTACTTTAGATTCGAGAGATCAATCATGTACAAGTTCGGCCTAAACCAAGAAATGGTCGTTCAGACTTGCTTCGGTCACAAAGTGGAGGAGAATGGGTTGGTTTTGGGGAGGAAGCGAGGAAAGTGATGAGACCGAGAATGGTTGATTACGGAAGAGTAGTTGTGTTACGACTTGTATCAGAAAGTGGGAAGCTAACAGATGGGAAAGTTAACAAACGTTTTCTGAGTGGTGTATGCTCCTGACTGAACTCGTTGTTCGGTGGAAATAGGTAAGACCTATTTATACAAGTCGAAGTGAAACGTACTCCGGTCTCATTAAGGAATGGAAAAATGGGTGAATAAATGGGAGGAGGTGGTAACGTTAACGCATGGAATTGATGTTCCATAAAACCGTTAACGCATGGAATTGATATTCCATAAAACCGTTAATGCATGGAATTGATGTTCCATAAAAATAACGTTTCACCATTAACTCCCTGTATTTACTAATCGCCTCATCCTTATGACGGGCGTAGTGTACGCCGCGCGCTGTAAATCGCCAAACCAATACCCAAAGAGGATCCCCCAGTTTGTGATATGTGTTGATGTCTTGAATGTTTTTATGGAAAACATGTAGCATGTTGTTGTTGCCTGGCAAGTCGTACTGGGGAGACTTGCTAGCTTGGTGACATTCGACGGTCGAGATTTTGCATCTCAAGAGGAAAGATAACCGTTGATCGTTGCACGCTTTCGTTTTGGTAGCCGCGTAGGGAAGGCCAGCATGGTGGCGCGGCTAGGTTGGCATGCTATTGGCATGGCATGGTTTGGCGGGGCCAAACTTAGGTTTTCGGGCCAAAGGTTACCTTGCGTCGTCTAGTAACCTTGGATGGCTAGGATTTGCTCCTGGGATTAAAGGGGGACCGTTGATCGTCGCACGCCTTCGTTTTTGGTAGCCGCGTAGGGAAGGCCAGCATGGTGGCGCGGCTAGGTTGGCATGCCGTTGGCATGGCATGGTTTGGCGTGGCCAAACTTAGGTTTTCGGGCCAAAGGTTACCATGCGTCGTCTGGTAACCTTGGATGGCTAGGATTTGTTCTGGGATTGAAGGGGGACCGTTGATCGTCGCACGCCTTCGTTTTTGGTAGCCGCATAGGGAAGGCTAGCATGGTGGCGCGGCTAGGTTGGCATGTCGTTGGCATGGCATGGTTTGGCGTGGCCAAACTTAGGTTTTCGGGCCAAAGGTTACCATGCGTCGTCTGGTAACCTTGGATGGCTAGGATTTGTTCCTGGGATTGAAGGGGGACCGTTGATCGTCGCACGCTTTCATTTTTGGTAGCCGCATAGGGAAGGCTAGCATGGTGGCGCGGCTAGGTTGGCATGTCGTTGGCATGGCATGGTTGGCGTGGCCAAACTTAGGTTTTCGGGCCAAAGGTTACCATGCGTCGTCTGGTAACCTTGGATGGCTAGGATTTTCTCCTGGTATTGAAGGGGGGACGTGGATCGTCGCACGACTTCGTTTTTGGTAGCCGCGTAGGGAAGGCCAGCATGGTGGCGCGGCTAGGTTGGCATGCCGTTGGTTTGGCATGGTTTGGCGTGGCCAAACTTAGGTTTTCGGGCCAAAGGTTACCTTGCGTCGTCTAGTAACCTTGGATGGCTAGGATTTGCTCCTGGGATTGAAGGGGGGCCGTTGATCGTAGCACGCCTTCGTTTTTGGTAGCCCGCGTAGGGAAGGCCAGCATGGTGGCGCGGCTAGGTTGGCATGCCGTTGGCATGGCATGGTTTGGCGTGGCCAAACTTAGGTTTTCGGGCCAAAGGTTACCATGCGTCGTCTGGTAACCTTGGATGGCTAGGATTTGTTCCTGGGATTGAAGGGGGACCGTTGATCGTCGCAAGCCTTCGTTTTTGGTAGCCGCATAGGGAAGGCTAGCATGGTGGCGCGGCTAGGTTGGCATGTCGTTGGCATGGCATGGTTTGGCGTGGCCAAACTTAGGTTTTCATACCAAAGGTTACCATGCGTCGTCTGGTAACCTTGGATGGCTAGGATTTGTTCCTGGGATTGAAGGGGGACCGTTGATCGTCGCACGCCTTCGTTTTTGGTAGCCGCATAGGGAAGGCTAGCATGGTGGCGCGGCTAGGTTGGCATGTCGTTGGCATGGCATGGTTTGGCGTGGCCAAACTTAGGTTTTCGGTCCAAAGGTTACCATGCGTCGTCTGGTAACCTTGGATGGCTAGGATTTGCTCCTGGTATTGAAGGGGGACCGTGGATCGTCGCACGACTTCGTTTTTGGTAGCCGCGTAGGGAAGGCTAGCATGGTGGCGCGGCTAGGTTGGCATGTCATTGGCATGGCATGGTTTGGCGTGGCCAAACTTAGGTTTTCGGGCCAAAGGTTACCATGCGTCGTCTGGTAACCTTGGATGGCTAGGATTTGCTCTTGGGATTGAAGGGGGACCGTGGATCGTCACACGCCTTCGTTTTTGGTAGCCGCGTAGGGAAGGCCAGCATGGTGGCACGGCTAGGTTGGCATGCCGTTGGCATGGCATGGTTTGGCGTGGCCAATCTTAGGTTTTCGGGCCAAAGGTTACCATGCGTCGTCTGGTAACCTTGGATGGCTAGGATTTGCTCCTGGGATTGAAGGGGGACCGTTGATCGTCGCACGCCTTCATTTTTAGTAGCCGCGTAGGGAAGGCCAGCATGGTGGCGCGACTAGGTGTGTTTGGCATATGGGGCCAAGGGCTTAGCATGTCGTCGGCGCATGGTGCGGCCAGCATGGCTAGGGCCAAGGCAAGGTGCGGTTTGGCTTGGCATGGTGGGGCCAAGGGTTTGGCATGCCGTTGGCACATGGCGCGGCTAGCATGGCTAGTGCCAAGGCAAGGTGCGGTTTGGCTTGGCATGTGGGGCCAAGGGTTTGGTAGGTGCGGCTAGCATGGCTAGGGCCAAGGCAAGGTGCGGTTCGGCTTGGCATGGTGGGGCCAAGGGTTTGGCATGCCGTTGGCACATGGCGCGGTTAGCATGGCTAGGGCCAAGGCAAAGTATGGTTTGGCTTGGTATGGTGGGGCCAAGGGTTTGGTAGGTGCGACTAGCATGGCTAGGGCCAAGGCAAGGTGCGGTTCGGCTTGGCATGGTGGGTCCAAGGGTTTGGCATGCCGTTGGCACATGGCGCGGCTAGCATGGTTAGGGCCAAGGCAAGGTGCGGTTTGGCTTGGCATGTGGGGCCAAGGGTTTGGCATGCCGTTGGCACATGGCGCGGCTAGCATGGATAGCATGCCTTGGCGTGGTGGGTGTGGCTGGCACGGTTTGCCATTGGCACATGAGTGCGGCTAGCATGGTTGGCATGCCTTGGCGCGGTGGGTGTGGCTGGCACGGTTTGCCATTGGCACAAGGGTGCGGCTAGCATGGTTGGCATGCCTTGGCGCGGTGGGTGTGGCTGGCACGGTTTGCCATTGGCATAAGAGTGCGGCTAGAATGGTTGGCATGCCTTGGCGCAATGGGTGTGGATAGCACGGTTTGCCATTGGCACAAGGGTGCGGCTAGCATGGTTGGCATGCCTTGGCGCTGTGGGTGTGGCTGGCACGGTTTGCCATTGGCACAAGAGTGCGGCTAGCATGGTTGGCATGCCTTGGCGTGGTGGGTGTGGCTGGAACGGTTTGCCATTGGCACAAGGGTGCGGCTAGCATGGTTGGCATGCCTTGGCGCGGTGGGTGTGGCTGGCACAGTTTGCCATTGGCACAAGGGTGCGGCTAGCATGGTTGGCATGCCTCGGCTCGGTGGGTATGGCTGGCACAGTTTGCCATTGGCACAAGAGTGCGGCTAGCATGGTTGGCATGCCTTGGCGCGGTGGGTGTGGCTGGCACGGTTTGCCATTGGCACAAGAGTACGGCTAGCATGGTTGGCATGCCTTGGCGCGGTGGATGTGGCTGGCACGGTTTTCCATTGGCACAAGGGTGCGGCTAGCATGGTTGGCATGCCTTGGCGCGGTGGGTGTGGCTGACACGGTTTGCCATTGGCACAAGGGTGCGGCTAGCATGGTTGGAATGCCTTGGCGAGGTCGGTGTGGCTGGCACGGTTTGCCATTGGCACAAGGGTGCGGCTAACATGGTTGGCATGCCTTGGCGCGGTGGGTGTGGCTGGCACGGTTTGCCGTTGGCACAAGGGTGCGGATAGCATGGTTGGCATGCCTTGGCGCGGTGGGTGTGGCTGGCACGGTTTGCCGTTGGCACAAGGGTGCGGCTAGCATGGTTGGCATGCCTTTGCGTGGTGGGTGTGGCTGGCACGGTTTGCCATTGGCACAAGAGTGCGGCTAGCATGGTTGGCATGCCTTGGCGCGGTGGGTGTGGCTGGCACGGTTTGCCATTGGCACAAGGGTGCGGCTAGCATGGTTGGCATGCCTTGGCGCGGTGGGTGTGGCTGGCACGGTTTGCCATTGGCATAAGAGTGCGGCTAGAATGGTTGGCATGCCTTGGCGCAATGGGTGTGGCTAGCACGGTTTGCCATTGGCACAAGGGTGCGGCTAGCATGGTTGGCATGCCTTGGCGCGGTGGGTGTGGCTGGCACGGTTTGCCATTGGCACAAGAGTGCGGCTAGCATGGTTGGCATGCCTTGGAGCGGTGGGTGTGGCTGGCATGGTTTGCCGTTGGCACAAGGGTGCGGCTAGCATTGTTGGCATGCCTTGGCGCGGTGGGTGTGGCTGGCACGGTTTGCCGTTGGCACAAGGGTGTGGGTAGCATGGTTGGCATGCCTTGGCGCGGTGGGTGTGGCTGGCACGGTTTGCCGTTGGCACAAGGGTGCGGCTAGCATGGTTGGCATGCCTTGGCGCGGTGGGTGTGGCTTGCACAGTTTGCTATTGGCACAAGGGTGCGTGGGAATTAGGGTTTTGGCCTATCGAAACCCTAATTAGTAATTAATTAGAAAAAGGTACCCTGGTAATTTTCTCGCATACAAATTAAATGGTTCAATAAATGTGCTTGGTTTGGACATTATTACTCAAGTTATGTGACGTCACTGTATGATTAGGGTTTTAAGACTTTACCCCTAAGTTAAAAACCACCATCAACAACAGCTAAAGACTGTCGTTAATAAATCGTGGCCTTTTCCACCCGAAGCAACGATCATTTCAGGGATAGTTCAATAGTTACAGCGACACACAACTTTTTTTCGTTTTTCTGTAACAGTGGGTTTGCAACGTTTATAAACGTTGCAAATTCTCGTTTTTATTTACTCTCTCTCTCATCATTTGTAAATACTTTGAGCCATGAGTCAATATTTTGAGAGAGTTTCCAACATGAGGAGCTAAACCCAATCTCTGAGGCGACGGAGAAAGCCATTGTTCCAATAAAAGTAATATAATTCTATTTAATTTATTATTGCAATTTTTTTATGATTTTTGCATTGAACTGAAATTGATTATATGATTTTGATTAGTTAGTTGTGTTTTCTCTTGATGGTGCATGCTTAGCCTAGGGTTTTCGATGTTCCATACTTGCGATTAATAGCTATTCTTTTGAAAATCTACTTGTCCGGGCAATATTTTAGAATCTAGCGTCTGAGTTGCATAATTATTATTATTAATTGAATCACTAATATTGGTTAATGGTGGAATCTTAGCCCCAATACTCTTAATTATCTTGATATTATTTTCAATTAGTTTTCTACTTTAGTTTTAGGAATTATTTACAAGTCTGCGAATCGAACTTCTTATTATCACTTTCTACATCAAATCAATTTTTGGCGCCGCCGACGTGGACTTGTCTTTAGGTTTAGATTTTAGATTTATTTCTGTTTTTGCTTTTAGGTTTAGTTTTTCTTTTTAGTTTATGATATATATATATATTTTTTTTTTGTTCCTTTTTACGCGTTTGTTATTTTTCTATTCTTTTCAAACATGGAGGGAAGCTAAAAGAAAAAAACAATGAAGTGTTATAGTAAAAGGAAAGCAAATCCAAGGAATCAAAGAAAAGAGGAGTCCAAAAGAAGTGAAGAAGAAGACTTTATTTTTTTAGTTTTATTTTTATTAGATTTTCTTCCCTTTTAATTTTAGAAACTGTAGTTAGGGTTTTTATTTTGTAATCTTTTATATTTGGACTTTTTGGACTTTATTTTTTTATTTTTATTTTTCAAACCCTAAGGAAGGGTTGATTTAAATATAAACTACACAGGGATGGACGACAATTACGATATTGCCTCGACCCCTCGTGTTCGAGTCGACTTCAGCGGTTCATCCCTCATCTGGAACGGGAGGTAAGAATTCTAACCACCCTTGAATCCCCTGTTAGTGGGTTTTCTGGATGCCTTCATAATGCATATATGTTGAGGTCTTGAAAACGGTTTTAAATTCTAGTAAATGGCAAGGCCTGGCCAAAATAAGATAAGGAATTTCATCATCGTTTCTTTCTTACCCGCTCGAGGAAAACTTTCCCTAACATTAACCTAAGCCTTAAAATATTTACTAGAACGAGACTGATAGGGTAATGATCTTGTAGAAAAGTTTTTCAAAAGGATTTTCAGTATTAGTTACTTTGTTAGCCTAACTCGAGGTTCAGGATGATTAGGTTATTTCCTTTGGAAAGGTTCAATGAATTGTTATCACAATGTTCTTATCATGGTTTAGAGAAGGTTAGGCTAGTTCGGATTCTTTATGAGGGTTTAAATTATTCGACATAACCATGGTTGAGTCCTTGTGTACATGTGGTTTTAAAAATAAAACTGTTGATCAGGCGATGATATTTTTGAATGAAATCGCCAAAAAGACACATCAACGGGAAAATAGTATGAGCCACTGAAAACAATTCTTCTAAGTAGATGAAAGGTCACTAGAGTATAAGGATCTTTTGAACCAGATTCCAGAATAGCAGTCATAGCTAAAAGGTTAGAAACTTTAGAATTGAGTTAAACTAGTGATAGAATATAGCCTTTCTGGGAAGAACAAACTGTTGAAGAGCAAGCCCATGCTCTTTATAACACTGGATTCGATAACCGTCAGAAAGTTTGACCCATATTCAGAAACCTATAACCTTGGTTGGAGAAACCATCCAAACCTTTCTTGGTCTATGGGCCAGAGTCAAGGTGAGTCTAGTAACTCTCAGTTTCCATCAAGTTGTGGCCATACTAAGAATCCTTTAGGACCAGCACAATTTCAGAGCCCTTATGATAAGAAGATAATAAGTTTAGAGGAGTCTCTTGCCTCGTTTTTTTGGAGAACTGAGAAGTTTCAACAGTCGGTTGCTCAAGGTTTAAAAGACAATTAAAAGGTGGTCCAGGCCAACTCTCAGGCTATTTCCGAGTTAAGAATCCAGGTTAGTCAGATAAATGAGTCTTTGAAAGAAAAGGGTAAGTTTTTAGTCAGACACAACCCCATCCTAGAATTCATGAAGTATCTTCAAGTCATGTGAATGCAATTATATCCCTTAGGAGCGGAAAGGTAGTTGACAATAAGGTAACTATGCCCAACAATGAACATGTTATAGTTCACTCTTCTGAGCCAGTAACTGAAGAGACTGATAGAGTCTCTAAAGAGTCCAAATGCGGTTCCTGATAAGCCCGAAAAGCCCAATATCCACAGTTGTTAGCTCCAACAAAGAAGGAATCGACTTTCAACGGGATAGAGAAAATATTAAAGCAGGTAAACATTAAGATTCCGTTATTAGAAGCAATTAGGAAAATGCTTGCTTATGCCAAGTTCCTTAAAGATTTTTGTACATGAAAGCGCAAGTTTAATGAACATAAGAAAGCCTTTTTAACTGGCCAAGTAAGTTCAATCCTTTTGAACCAAACACCCCCTAAGTATAAAGACTCTGGATGCCCCACCATATCTTGTGTGATTAGTAATCACGTGGTTGATAATGTATTGCTTGACTTAGGAGATAGTGTTAACTTACTCCCGTATCATGTGTACACCCAGCCAGGTCTTCATAAGTTGAAATCGACCAATATGAAACTGCAATTAGCCGATAGGTCTGTAAAAGTCCCTCGTGGTGTCATAGAGGATATTCTTATTGAGGTTGACAGGTTCATTTATCCAGTGGATTTTGTTGCTTTAGATACCCATCATGTGCAAGACTGATAGGTGTAGAATACACCTAATTTACTATCTAGTAGTTTATGCTTTCTTTGCTATTTTTCTTGTAAATTATGTATTTTACGTTTGTTTTGAGTTTTGTAGCTACTTTGGAGTCGCACGGAGGAAAAGAAGAAGAAAACACCCAATTTGAGCCAAAAGGGCAAAAAGGTCATTTTACAGGCGATTGATATATGGAGCCCAGCCAAGGTTAAGGGGCAACCCAATTTGAAGAAGTACTAAATACGGACCAGCTGAGGATAAGGGGCTGGACACTTGAGGCTAGCCCTTATCAAAGCAACCATCTGATATAGGCACCCATCAGGGGGTGGTTCTTACTTGGGCGTCTCAATCCCAAATCTTTACATAACCCTAGAATTAAGAACTCTCAATCATCTCCACACCTGAAACCGAGAGAAGAAAGCAGTGGCTCGCTTCATAAGCCGAGAAACTAAAAATTCAGAGAAGAAAGAGAAGGGGGTTTGATTGAAATCGAGAGAGAAAGGGTAAGAATTGAGTTATGTATGATATTGGAAGTCTTTGGGTTCTTCTCAGAATTGAGATAAGTAGATCTGGTGGTGCTGTAATGTTCTTAGAAGATTGAACTTGAGCTGCAAAGATGGGTTCGAATTGATTAGAAATTGGCAGTGGTTTTGAGGCAGATCGGAAGAAAATGAGTAGAAATTGGAGTTCGTATGGGTTGAAATAGAGTTCAGGGAGATGTTGCCGTTGAATCAGTCAGAAAAAATGGGTTTGAAGAACTCAGGGAATCGAGCTTGATTTGAGCTTTTATTATACACAGGAAGAAGTGTTTTGATGTGGAGTTTGATCGTTCTGGTGATGCACAGATATGAAGGAATTGTTGGGTCTCAGGGGATCGAAATTGTTAATTGAGCTAGGATTCGATCTGTAATTGAGCAGAGTTGGGTTTGGTGCTATTGAAGCTACGAACAGATGGAAGTGTTGGTGGCTGTTGTCTGGATGTTCTTGGGTTTGTAATAATGGAATTGTATGACTGTTGTCTGTGGTGTTGCACTGAATGGGTTAGTGAGCAACTGGTGTGGTAGTTCTGATGGTATAGGAATGGCAATGGTGGAAAACTCAAGTGCAGGAATGGATTATTTTTTGAGAAGATTGAGCCGATGGCAATTGCCAATGAGGCTGGTGATGGTTGTGGTAGATTGGAGGATCTGGTCCGCTTGAGCCAAGAAGTGATCTTTGTTGGTGGTTGAATAGTGATGTTCTTTGCTCAAACCGGTGATTGACTATACACGTAAATAACACTCAACTCGTTGATGAATGAATGATAAACTAGATGTATGTTAGGTTTCTTAGCGAGGAATGAGCAAAAGATCGGCTGGAATTTGGCACGGGAAGTCATATAAATCAACGAGAACTCGACCAGGATATTTCTTCTCAGCGAGTCAACTCGAACCGATCCGGCTCGGTGATCCGGACGATCCGGCTCGCCCCGAGTAAGACTATTGACTAACTAAGCGGTGACTCGCCGACTCATTCCCCCTCCCTTGACCCGTGACTAACAGTTGGTGACGGTTGACCGTTTGACCGTTAGTCCTAACGGTCCATCGACGGAATATTCCGTCGAATATTCCACTGACGGAGAAATTTTCAGGTGGCCGGCGATGAGGTTTTCCGGTCAAATTCCGGCCACAATCCCAGTTTTCCGGCGAGCAAAAATTCCAGAATTTTCTATGGACTTCTCTCATGGGTGTGAAGACTTGGGCTAGGAATTGGATGGAGAATTGGACTCAAATTTGGAAAGAGAAAGTGGAAGAGTTGAGAAAAGCTTGGATTTGGAAATTGAATTGCAAAAGAAAAAGGATTCTATTCCTTGGAAGATTTGGAGAATATTGAAGCCTATAAATAGAGAAGTTTTCTACAACTTCTACACACATCTCTACACACACATCACTTGTGTTTTTGCTTGCTTTTCTAAGATTTTTCTTTTTAATTATTTGTGTGAACTTGAAAATTCTCCTTTTAATTATTATTATTTGTGTGAATTTCAAAAACATGAGTAGCTAATTTTCTTATTGATTGAGGATGAATTCCTAGTTCTTAACATATGATTTAAGTTTTTGTTTTCAATTCTATCTTGAAGTTTTTCACATAATTATCGTTTGTTTTTACTAATAGGAATGATCTTAAAGACATTCATGATTGATTGATAGATTGTTTGGAGTGCACGCTAAATTGATTTGTTAATTTGATCTAAAGCTAGTGAAAGTTAGGAGATAAGTAATCGTTTCTTGACTCTTTACATAAGTAGCAAACACGAGACCTTGCGGAGGGATTCCGTGGAGCAATTATGTGTGAAAACAACGTTAGCAAGTAGACCTTGATCTAAGAGTCTAACTACTAATATTAACCTAATAAGTTCATGAATCTTAATGCGTTTATTTAAATTACATCTAGAGTGAGCTACTACTAGGTGGTTTGGTAAATAGAATCCGGTAGTCGAGAACTTCCGTGTCCCAGGTGATACAAGGGATTTAGGGGTTTAGCACCGAGCTATTTTGCTTTACCTACGGTTGGTGATAATTTGTGACTAATAACAAGTAGAAAAGAACATAACTTGATTCATTGTTTTGCAACGAAGAAGGATTCCTTGATCTTGTCTCTCTTATTGCTTTCAACTCTATCTTTTAATTGCTTTGTTTATTTTCTTTTGCTTTTTACACCCCCCTTTCGTGACAATTTTTACAACTAGAATCTCGTGCTCCTCGTGGGATCGACCTTGACTACCCTATATTACTAGTTAATTAGGTAGTAAAGTATTAATTAATTTGTTGTGGTTACGACACGCATCAAAGACCTAAGTGCTCAAATACTGGTGAGTTTAGGTCGCCCATTTTTAGCTACATCTAATATTATCATCAACTGTAGAACGGGACTTATGAACATATCTTTTGGTAATATGACTACTGAGATAAATGTCTTTAAAGTTATTAGACAGTCTTCTGAGATGAATGATTTAGAAGAGGTGAACATGATTAGCACTTTACTCGTGATCCTTCAGCCTGCACTATGTTTGAAAATCCATTATTTGTGAACCTTTTAGTGATTCAGAGGAAGTAACCATGATTAACACCTTAGTTGACGAGTCTTTACTAGAGATATTCTTTGATAATCCATTATTATATGATAATGTTTTCGTTTATATGAACAGTCCACGATAAAAGCTAGCCATTTTGCTGACCTTATGGACCCTAGAATCCAACCAATAGGTTTTGGCCCATTTGAGGATATTATTTACCCTAAGTTTCGGAGTAATGATGATCCTTGTGATCGTCAAGTATCCCTAATTGAAGTCCCTAACTTGGGAATCGATCTTAATGCGTCTAAGGTTTTACTTGAGTTTCTTCAAACTCAGCAACCCGATCCTCCTGATACCGTCCATGAGGAAATCTATTTTTTAGAGACTTGTCATTCAACTGAACCTGTTTTTCTAGACATTTATATGGAGCCCAAGGGGACACCCCACATAAATCTAGTTACCTTGAGAGAAATGCTAGATAAGGTTTGCTCCGTCTGTTCATCTTTATGATCCAGTATGTGGTAGTCTCATATTTGTATCATCTCTATTTGGTTACGAGGACCCATGAGTTTTTGGCTATTGGTATATGATTTGGGAGGTGACTACCCATTTTGTGGTATTTGATATCTAGCTAAAGACTTCAAACTTAGCACTTTCTGGGAGGTAACCCATGCTCATGCAACACAGTAATATCTTTCCTTGTTTCCTTTTCTTTAAGTGGTAACAGTTTCTACTTATTCATGTTTTTAGTTTCACCTTTAGAACATTGAGGACAATGTTAGATTTACTTTTTTGGGTATGAGAGAAACTTTTAGTTGCATTTTTGAAACTTTTAGAGTCGCATAATATTCGGTTAGCTAAGTTTACATACTCTTTCTCACCGAAAAGATGGAAATTAGAATTGTTAGGGAATTTCTAGAGAGACAGTAGAGAATTTGACATTCTTGAGAGACTATAGAGAAATCAATTTTCTGGAGAGACAATTCCTCTGAGAGCATGATGGACCTTGCCATTCATACTGGAGAGACAATTAGGCCATAAGGAAATGCCAGAAAAGAAGATCAATCTCATCATGTAGTCTTGGTT
Organism: Papaver armeniacum; assembly: GCA_023531295.1. NCBI lineage: Eukaryota > Viridiplantae > Streptophyta > Magnoliopsida > Ranunculales > Papaveraceae > Papaver > Papaver armeniacum. Next base: position 38,890 of record JAJJWW010012571.1, read on the forward strand.
ACTGGATTAAGATTCTCTCTTAATAGAAATTATCATCATCAACAAGCTAAGCGACATCATAATCTATGAAGAAAGTTGAAGGCGCTCAAGGTTTATAAGTAACAATAGAAGGGAGAGCAAAAATTATAATCAAAGTTACAAGAACAAAGAAAATCAAATGATGTAAGTTGTTGAAGTTTATGATACCAAGACATTACAAGTTGCGAAGATCCAAGTAGTAAAGTCCTTCTCTCGTGGCCATGTTAATATTAGTTTTGTAATTTTTGTAGTTGCAATTTTTCTAAAAAAATGCATTTTGTAGTTAGTATTTTGTTCAATAAGACCATGGGAAGAAAAATCTATAAAGAAGTTTCATGTAAGAAGAAATTGAGGAAAACAGTTAATTAATTGTCAAGGTTCTACGAAGTTCAAGAGTTTATCATCAACAATTGAAGCCGAAGACAACATTGTTTATATTGAGCAGCATGAGAGAATCAAAGACAAATACATATTGGTTACGATGTTACTCCGCTTCCATCTAGCACAAGGCCTTCCTGGCACTGGTTCAACTCATCACACATACTCTCTATCTAGCTGTTGAGCGGATAAGACCAGTTGTTGAGCGGGTTCTCTCTACCGATGTTGATAGCACTGTTGAGTGGACATCTCTCTGTTATTGAGTGGAAATCTCTCTCTCGAAGTTGATCCACTTGTTTAACGGATCTCTCTCTTTCGTTATTGAACGTATCTTTCCTGCTGTAGAACATATATTTTGGTAGATTTTTTCTCTTGCATTCTAATTACTTGGTGATAGGTTGAGAAAATGTATGTCATCATAGCTCTTTGGATATTTGTGACCTATAACCCGGCCACTAGGGTCACCTAGGGGTTCAAAGGCTTGTTGCACACGCTAAGTGTAATCGTGATGCCTGCGAAAGTGAGTTGGGATTTTATTTTTTAGATTAGATTTGCTCAAGGATTAGAAAATAATAAGTTTGAGGGTATTTGATGGACACATTTTTGTGTCTGATTTGATCTCAATCGTCTAATTTGTTAGTACCTATTTTTTTAATTATTTTGCTATTTTGTGTATTTGTAGGTGGTTTTGGAGAAATAAACTCTTACGGAAAAAGTTTCTCGAAAAGTGATACTTGCGCCGCCGAAGAAAATTATTAAAGACACCCCAAAAAAGTGTTGAAGGCATCCAGGAAATGTGTTAAAGGCAACCAAAAAAGTTATAAATGCACCCCCAAAAATTAAAGGCACCCCAGGATAGTTGCTAAAGGGACACCATAAATGGATATGGGGCATCCACCTTCTTCTTCGTTAAATTGAACATGATGTTCATGTTTTCGTTAATATCGATACGTCTTCAGGTTCTTCAGAGTAACACGAATTTTTCTCAATATTTCTTGACTTCCTAGTCGAACTTAACGAAGTTGACTCTAGTAATCTAATCAAGCAGCCTTGCAGCTAAAATATGACAGCAAACTTGACATACCAACGCTCGGTGGTTTCAACCGAGCAATGCTCTAATAAACTCCCCCCTTGCAAAGTCTCCAAAAAAGTATTAAACAACCATACCACAACGTCAGTGGATTCACTATCTAGTTTGCCCATGGTTGTTTATCCCCATAATAGGTGCACAAAGCATGTTGTAATTCTTTGTCCAAAACGTCGTATCTAAAAAAACAACATCACCAAATAATACATAATCTCTTCTCGACTTTGCATCACAAAAAGTAAACACCACATATTTCTCCATCTTCATTTGTTTGAAAAATAAATAAATTTAGATGTTCTTTGTACTCTTTGTGCCATCTTGGTACTATGAGACGAATGAGATGAGACGGAATGTGCAACCAGGTTTTGAGGGGGTGCACAAATTTAGACAATACTCTAAAAACTGTGTGGTGTGTTTGGTTGGAGGGAATTGATTTAATTTCCTGTTAATATAATTGCATTTTGATGTTTGGTATGCATGAATAGAGAGCGATTAGAAATAGGATTCCCAAAAACTAAGGAATACAAAACCCATGAAAAATATGAATTTAAGATTCCCTTCTTTAGGAAACAGGATTCCTTAGGTCTATTCCTATGCACATGTCAAGCAACTGATTTTGCCACTTCAGCACCCACTATGGGTATGCCAAAGTGGCAAACATATCTGCGTAAGTGCCAAATATACCACTTAGGCATACCCGACGGAGTTTCTAACGAGCGATAGAGTGTCCATCGCTATATGGTCATAAGATCGATCGTTGGTCATTCCAGCGCCAGCGATCGTCATGTTGTTGCTCGCTGAGTTGATCATCGCTCCTCAGTTCCACATCCAACGGCTACAATTTCCCCCCTCTATAAATACCCAATTTCAAACTCATTTCAACTCACACCAAAATTTCTAAATCTCTTTAGAATTTCTCAATCTCTCAATCTTCTTCAAATCTAAAACAATCACACCTTCTCTACACTTCTTAATTTCTTGTAATATGGATTCACAATCTCAAATTCAAGGCAAAGGTAAAAAGAACAAAGTCCAGGGTGAAAAATATAACATCACAGAAGATGAATGCATTTTTCGTAATTATGTTTATTTTACCTACGATTGTCTCGATGGTGCACAACAACATGGTAACACCATGTGGGATAACATATTTCGCAAATATGAAGAACAAACCATGAACATCAGTAGTCGTGATGCAAAAGGGTTGTCATAACACTTCATTGTAATCAATAGGGAAGTCGCCAAATATGTTGCTGCGATAATGCAAGCCAAGAAAAGCCGAGAGAGTGGTTTTGTGGATGATGATGTTGAAAGACATGTTCGTACAGAATATCAGCGAAAATATGGCAAAATTTCGATTTCAAAATTAAGTTGTTATCATATTTTTAAGGTGTTGAACAAATATAATCCAGAAGTGTTAGCAGCTAATCAACAAGTACCTGAAAGGTCACCATACAATTCTTCTCCCTCAATACCAAATTCTTTATAATTTTCAGCAGGTCCATCAAATTCTTCACCAGATACCCCAAGAAACTCAAATGTCAACTTAGTTCTCAATAATGATGATGCTAATAAAAAACTTCTAGGAAGAAACATAGCAAGACTTGCTAGAAAATTAGCTCAAGAAAGTGGAAGCTCCAAGGATTTAACATGTCGGAGTTTATGGAACATTAGAAATCCGTCGGTAAGCAAAGAGCGGTTCATAGGAAATTTCAAAACATGGAGTCTAAGAAAAGGAGCCTTTCTCAAGAAAACTTTGTGAATGACTATGGCAAGCATAACATTCTTCAAGCTGACACTTCAATTATGAACCCCCAACACAAACATCTGTGGTAAATCGAATTTGACAGGATTCAAGCACAGAATGAACAACAAGCTGGATTTAATAACGACCAACCTGGTGGTGATGATGATGATGAGTTCGATGATATAGAACCTCTAGATAATTGATGTATTAATTTGAAGTGTTGCATTTTAATTTGAATGTTTTTGTTGCATTCTACTTAATATTGGTTTGAAATGAAAAGTTGATTAATTTGATATGTTGTTGCATTCTACTTAAATAAGTTTCGTTCATTAACTTAATATTGGATATAACAAACTACTAACAAATTAACAGTTTAAACTAAAATACATAACTTAATTATTACGCCCACCCACTCTTCCATACTCTGCCCAAAGATTCACTCGCATATCTTCTCTTAAACTGTCATACAAATTCTGGTTCTGAATGTAATTAGTCATTTTCCCATAATTTCTTGCAGGCACGCCTCTTTGTGGTTGAATCTCAGGCCTCAGATCTTCATCTTCATAGTTAGTCCACTCTTTATCGCGAAGAGTTTCATGAATTACCATGTTATGAAGAATTATGCAAGTGAGCATAGTCTTGTGCATTTCACAAGGACTTGATCAACCCTCGATATGACCCACAAATGATAGCGAACTTACTCTTCAAAATTCCAAAAGAGCGTTTCACATCCTTCCTCACCGTCATTTGGCGTTCGTTAAAATGCTGGTATGAATGGCCCAATGCATCGGCAAGGGCCTGACGGTAACATTGAACCAAGGTTGACCATTTTGGGTAGATACCATCCGCAAGATAATACCCATGAGTGTACTGATGGCCGTTGATCATGAAACGGACTTGGGGACAAATTCCATACTTCAGATCTTCAAACAAAGGCGACTTGTGCAAAATATTAATATCACTTTGTGAACCCGAAAGACCAAAAAAAAGCGTGCCATATCCAACAATCATAAGAAGCAGCAGCTTCAAGGATAACAGTTAGTTCGGATAATGACCCTTATATTGACCGACCCAATAAATAGGGCATCCTTGCCATAATCAATGCATACAATCAAGACTATCTAGCATTCCTGAGAATCCACGATCCTCATTCTCCCTTAATATTTGTATAACATCTTCCGTTGGTTTTCGTAAATATGTTGGACCAAAATGATTAATTATTACTTCGCAAAACAATTAAAGGTAAGTGAATGAAGTTTTTTTGCCCATACGAAGGTTCGTTCGCATCCGCTGGTTTGCCATAACCTAAAATCCTTAAAGCTGAAGTAACTTTTTGTTCTAGACTATGACCTCAAATATTCAGTGCATCAAACTGATAATTAAATTAAGAATCTACTCGACAAAGCTCTTCAATAATATTTTTCACCAGATGTCGAGGCACGCGGAATGGACGTTGGAAATCTTGATCATAGTACACACAATTGGGAAGAAAATAATCGTGCATCAGCTTCTGGTGGTAAAATTCCCTCCCTCAATACGTATATCTTCTTGAGAATACTTCTTTTGGCTCTAGAACTCTAGGTATTTGGCTCGAATGTAAGAGCATCAGAGTGTCAATTAGTTTATTATCTTCAACTTCCTCATCGTCAAGTTCTTGATACCTCCTTTGATGCATTTTTTGTTGTAATCTAAACCGATTCATAATAACATTCCTCTCTTCATTGGATCTCGCCATTGATGATTATGAAATTTAAAATTACGGATACAAATACAAAAATTGGTAAAATATATGTAGAAGTAGATGTCAATGATTTGAAGAAGTATATGGGCATATATATAAGAAAAGATTGAGGGAAATAGCCGTTATAAAATAGTCGTTGAGCGATATAAAGAAAATTGAGCGATTGTAACTATGACGCCATCGACGAATATCGTTCGCTAGAATCTTTATCGCTCAATAATTTTTCCATAGTAGCACAACTCATTTGCCATGTTAGCTGGTATGTCAAACAGTTTTTTTGTAACCTTGTCCATAGGAATGGGCCAAACAAAAAGTAAGGGTACTGCAGGCCAAACAAAAAGTAAAGGGAATATTATCTATATACCCCTACTATGGAGGTCCTTGCAAAAATACCCTTATGAACTTTACAAATGCCCCTAAGCATAATACATTACTAAAATACCCTTTCTTTTATAGTGCATATACAAAACTATTAACCACTATTAAAAAAAAAAAAAAAAAGCACTACCTCTACTGCCCACCACCACTGTCCACCGCCAACTACCACCACCATTGTCCACCGCCGCGCACCACCACCAACCACCACCACCGACGACCACCATTGTCCACCACCGCCGCCAACCACCACCACCGACGACCACCGCCAACCACTGTCCACCACCACCAATCGCCACCACTATCCACCACCACCGCCGCCACCCACCACCGCCGCCGTCGCCACCCACAATCACCATAACTGTGCACCACCACCACTGTCCACCACCGCCGCCACCCACCGCCGCCGCTTACAACCACCATAACTATCCACCACCGCCAATGAACACCACCATCGACCACCGCCGCCGCAACTAGCATAAAAACCATAGTGAAGGCAACTAGCACAAAGTTGCCTTCCACATGTGGAGTCAACTTGTTGAAGTTGTCTCCAACAGTGAAGGCAACTAGTTCAAGTTGTCTCCAATAAATATTGTGTACAGGAACAAGTTGCAAAACAAAAATGGATCCAACTAGCTCAAGTTGTCTCCGAATCTGAGGCAACTAGCTCAAGTTGTCTTCAAAAGTGAAGGCAACTAGCACAAAGTTGTCTTCAAAAGTGAAAGCAACTAGCGGAAGTTGTCTTCATATATGGAGGCAACTATCACAAGTTGTCTCCAAAAAATAAAAATTGTACACAAAAAAATGAACCTAGTGTGAGTCGAACACACATATTCGACATATAGTCGGTTGTGCTACCATTACACCACGTGATTCATGCATAACACAAGGTAACATGCATGAAAAGCTACTGGTTTGGCGAAAAAAAACGCACATATACCCGGTGAGCATCCATCAGTGAGCTCAAATTGACAAATCGTATGCAAACCCGACTCTATTGGCCAAGCTTCACTGCAACATCAAACATTACGAACTTCACTTCAACTCACATTCCAGTCCACCCTTTTCTTTGCAATTCTATAGCTTCGTAACCAACCCATTGAATCACCAACAAAACTAGCTCTCAAAGACCCTTCATCATTTCTTTGCGGCTTCACGAGATAAGAATAATCGGATCCTGTAATCATTCATACCACCAATACGATCACCAGCATGAATAAATCACAACAAAACCATCTTAATTCTTACCCTGATTTCTTCATATTCATACTCAGTTTCTTCCATTCCTCATTTACATATTCAGTTGTCTTCAAAAATGAAGGCAACTAGCCCAAGCTGTTTCCAAATGAAGTAGTACCTGTAAAAAGAATAAGGTACCTGAACTGAATTGCAACTACTCAATCTCTTGGATATCTCTTTGCTGCAAAAAATCATATCAAAATCACATTCAATAGACAGATAAATGGTAACACTGACCAAACACGTCGATAAATTGCTAACTATTTTCTTAAAAAATGGAGCCAACTAGCTCAAGTTGCTTTCGAATCTAGAATCAACTAGCTCAAGTTGCTCCCAAATCCAGAAGCAACTAGCTCAAGTTGCCTCCAAAATGGGAAAGCAACTTTCCCAAGTTGTTCCCAAAATCTAGAGTCCAAATGCAGTCATCGCATCTGGCATATTGCAGATAATTTTTTTCAAGTGTACAAGAAAAAAACCTGGTTCTTCTGCCTGATCAGACTCTTTGATATCCAGACCACATGGCTCCCGCTTTCTCTTTAACTTGGCTGTTAATAACGCATCTATTGTTTGCATCCCGTCTGAAACACAACTAACACAAAACACAAACCCCAAACCATAAACGGTAAGAACTAGAATTCGAGCATAATAAGCCATAAAAAGAAAGAAGCATTTATATGAATCACATGCTCAACAATAATATATATGCTTTGCAATTACAAAGACCCAATATAGACTAACTACATAGACATACGTATTTAGAATACCTCGAGCTAAAAGCAGTCCGGGATTCCGACAAATTTCTTTGAGCCCAGCCAAAAGCACGGACTTTGACATGAACAACGCCGCATCAAGACTGGAACATACTGTGAGAACCACTTTGGGTATGAGGGTCTTGTTCGCATTTCATGAAAATACAAGCTTAGTATAAATGAGAAGCACAAGATTTCCTTAATCCCAAAAAGGCTCGAGAATAACGAGACTTGGGTCATTTGGCCTTTACAAAGGAGTTGTCAGATTCGACAAATGAAATCGTCTCCTAATTACCTCATTTTGTACTCCCATACTGCTTAAGTTTTCCTGTTTGTTTTCACCAACTAAGTACAACTAGTTAGTTAGGTTGTGGTGATTACTTTGACGTGTGTTATATCTTTGCGCAGATGTTGTCGGTACCATTAAATTTCAGGGTATCTTCAAGCTAGTGGTGTTGGGAGAAAGTCTTGAATTCAACTGGCGAGAGATGACCGAGATGAATCACTTTTACTAGAGCTGCTTCCATTGACCAACAAACTTCTATTCAGCTGCAATTCAAGCATGCACCACATACCCACCGCAACACCGCTCATTCTGCTCTTGTATTAGCTCTCTTTCACCTTGTTCTCTCCGCAACTATTTACTCCCATTCCAAACATTCATTTACAGATCCATCCAAACTCGCCTTGACCCCCAACATTCATTTCATACCCCTTCTTCCTATTTCAACACAGTTCATTCATATGAACCCAAATTTGCATTACTCAATTTAACAATAATTCAATTAAAATCAATTTAATCGACAATAAAACAATTTCAGGACGGAAACCATAACTTGGCAGTAAGAAAACGGGAACGGGATCAATTATCAAATTCATTTGCTCTTGTTGGTGGTTGATGATTTCAACCGAATCACCGAATCACTCAAATCTCTCTCTCGAATCTTACTGGAAAAGAAACCATACCTTGGGAATAAGCTCCACCACCATCATTTGTATACTCTTCTTATTTCCCTTCCTCATATCACCACCACAAAGACATCTTCAACCACCACAACAAGAAATCTTAACCACCGGTGTCTCAATCACGGATTTCACTATTCCAACCAGAACCACCGCAATCTCCATCAATTTCGCTGCGTTCTAAATCTAACCTTTTTCTATCTACACCACTACGATTACAATACCACCAACACCATCGAAACTTCAAAGCAAGAGAAAGAAGATAATCCATTTTTAATCGTTTTAGATGATTGGATTTTCAGATCCAACAAATTGATAACGATTTTCATTAGTCTTCCAAATCGATGCGAAAAAAATCAGATTAACCAAGCTGTAATCAACGATTTTAGGTTTTTCAATCCCAATCCCAGTTAAAATCGACATGAATTTGAAGTTTCGATGCTTTATATTTGGTTTTAATCATCAAGTTATCCACAGTGGCGATGAAGATGAAGGTGTCGGAGATCTGGTGATGTTGGTAGCGGTTACGGCGGTGGAGACTTGGCGATGGTGGTGGTGGTGATGAGTGAAAGTGGAGGAGAGAAATAACGGTGGTGGGAGGGATGAGATTTTTTCTCTGTTATCAGAAGTGAAGAAGAACGAAAGTGAAAGGGGAAGGCTAAATATGGAATTATCAGTATTATTTTTTTAAAGTAAATATCAATTATGCCATTAGGGGTAAACACATAAATGGATAAGGGTGTTTGTGCATGACCCATGGATAATAGGGGCATAAATAACATTCCCACAAAAGTAAAAGTCATCAGTCTGAGTCTTCACGTTAATGCCCCCCATTTTACTGTTTCGTAATTGCAACACTACTAGAAACCAAAAAAACGCAAAGTCTACAGAAAACCAAAACCTTCGTTTCAAAGCTTCATCTAATTCTACTCAACAATAATCACTACAATAAAACTATAATTATTAGGTTTCCAGTTTCATTCTTCATCACGTTATCGAAAGATCTAAACCCAAAATTCCCTTTCTCTAGTTAAAAAAATAAATAAAATCTCTTAATCACTTCTTTCTATCAGATTCAATTCTGAAACGCGAAGTCTTCAGAAATCAAATGCTGTTTCTAAGATCTCTGTGAGAAATTGAAGTTTTTTTTAACAATGGGAGGTGTTCCATCAACTCCACGGTATAACGCTAGACCACAAGAAACGGCTGAGTATCTGATTGGTACTTTTGTCGGTGAGAAATCTTTTCCTCTTTCATCAGATTTTTGGAAGAAATTACTTGAAATTCCTCTCGTTCTTCAATGGCCTCAACCTCAAGTTCTTCAAGCTTGTGAAGCTTTAGGTTAGTATCATCAATTCTTGTTCTCTTCTTTGATCTTCTCCACTATTTTTTACTGTATAGCTAATTTTACATGCTAATTGAACGATTCAACTCGAAAAATCAACGATTTATTTGTTTTCACATTGATGCAGCAAAGAACAACTCTCATACTAGGCATCTAGCTAAGATTTTGATACATCTTGCTTGCTGTTTGCAAGAATCTATGACTACGACTTCTGATGAGTCAGTCGAAGTTCATAAAAAGGCTTTGAATGCAGCTTATTTATCATCTATATTTTTAAAGTACATGATTGAAAACGCCAAGAGTGATAACTTTGAAGAACTCTATCTTTCGTTAGTTGAAGGTGAAGGTGGAAGTACCGCACAAGAAGATCTTTTAAGGGGTAAAGATACGATGCTTCAATTTATTGTTTGTTTTCTTTAGAGTTTTATTGAGGCTGCTAGTGTGTAATTGAACTGTGTCATTAAAACTATTTAAAATTTGAATGTATGGTTTACTGGTTTAAACACTCCCAACAGAATAGAAACTTTCTCTAGCACTGGGAATGTTATGTATAGCAGATGTACTGCGAATAAGTAATAGTGCCGCTTATTTATTTTTATGATTCGTCTTTTAAGATATCCTTGTTACGAGCATAGGAACAGTATTATATAAATCACACCTAGTACATAGAAGAAATTTTATCTATAGTGAACAGTCTGTACATAAATATTGTGAAACCTTGGTATGCGTTGATGAAATATAAGGTTTGGATTCCTTTAGACGCTAGTTTATTAAGTATTGAAACCTTGCTAATGTAGTGGCAATGCCATTGACTGTTGTTACTTGCTGCTGGTTTGAAACCTCTTTAGAAACATACTGTTAATTGAAAGTTCTGAAAAACAATGGTGGTTGCAGCATCGAAGAATGAAATTTAACACTTGATGAAAGGAAACTATATCAATATTTTGGGAAGTAGTTCAAAGAATATATTATGTAGGTATTAGACTTCAGTTTCAACGCCTCTGTTACCTGCTAAATCTCAAGGTGTTCATGTTTCTTTGGGTTTGATGTCATGTTGATGTTTATGCACCACCTATCAACATGCACTCCTTTTGGGGGTCAGTTTGACCTCCATCCGCTTTTGAGTCTCCTGGAGTTTTTATTTCTTCTCTTTTTATATTGGTTAGTGAAGTTTTCTGGGTAGTATATCTTACAGATTTTATTGTTCATGACTGCAGATCAAAAGATTCAAAGTTTTGTTATTGGTACTGTTCTTACATTTATTGGCACATCAGATGTTAGGTATGTTCTGGAACCTTCAAATGTACTCTCCACATTCTTAAACTGTTCTGCTATGCTTGCTTCTAATTTCTTGGTATATTGTCATTGCAAGTTCTCACACATTCCATCTGCATCATGAAGTGATGAACTTTATGCTCGTGGCTATGTCAAGCCAGCTTCGTTCTGGACCTACTCCAGGGCCAAATGATGTACATCCTTTTATTGACGCCGCTATGGTTCAGGTGACAAAAAACGCTTCGGATTTTCTTACTTAGTGCAAAATCTGCAAATTAAGCTGTTATTTTGACAGGGCTACTTTTATTTAGCAGGACAGTTCTTTGGTTGGTTTGGTAGTGCGTAGACTACTTCTTAATTATATAACACGGCCCCAAGTTCCCTTAAATGCTGCATCTTATTCTGTCTTTTCTGAAGAAGGGCAGCCTGGTGTTCTTCAGAAAGTTGGTTCTGCAGCAGGTAAGGTGTCCATGTATACTGATATTCATATCTCATTGTAATTCATTTTAGTGCATTAGGTCCCATCAAAATTTGGTGGTTCATCATCTGTTAGGCACTTATGTCGTAAGTTCAAACATTATCTAACTGGAGGCGCTGTTGCATTTCTTTTAAGAGATAACATTAGTATAACAGAAAGATGTGTACGGTTAGTCCTGCAGTTGTCTAGATAAGTATAAGTATATCTTCTTATATAGTTATATTTGTTTTCTGAGATTTACTCTATTTATGTTTATCTGTTTCCACCAAAATTCGTATATTAATATATAGGTTCATCGTCTTTATCAAGTTTGATTCCTAAAGCTCCAGTTTGTAGACAACCACTTCAGTTTCATTTCAGAATTTACTGTTATAAATTATTTGTTAAATTTGGGTGGAGATCGGCTGCACAACTAGCTAAATTCTTCTATGCCTTTCAGTTGCAATTTTTTGCTCTCAGTAATCATTAGTAAATTGTGATAGTGAAATATTTTTTCTGCCAAAGAGTGCTCATTGATGTTTGATGCCCTTTACGTCTACTTCTTTTCGTTGGCTTGCAGCAAATCTTGTATTGTTGCCCTTCAGTTACTTTAATAGCTCAAGCGTTCAAGGCTCAAGAAACCCATTGGCAGACAACAGTCTTCTTGTCTTACTTGTACTCACTCATTATCGGAGATGTGTTATGATGAGTGAGTCAATAACAAGTAATAACGATGTCAATGTTGAATCTGATACTGTTATGAAAGAAACTTCATATTTTATTGACAATCCATATTGCAAGGCTCTACAAAGTGCTAGGGATATTGAATGTGAGTTCATCTTTTTATTCCTTGCTTTTCAGTTACGTAGCATCATCTCTTATTGAGCCATCACAGATTTTGTGCAAATCTACTTACAGTTGATCGCGTGGATGTTGAGGGCAATGCACACAGTGGACCACTCGTAAGATTGCCTTTCGCTTCTCTTTTTGACACCATTGGACGGTGAGTAAGTTTTATACCTCACGTTCTATAGTCTGATTATAAATGTATGAAAAATTCGATTATGGGATTCTCATCTGTACCATTACATCCCTATTTAGGGCTACTAGTTCTACTTCCATTCAACTACAATTACCTTCTGTCAATTTTTGGAAAGAGCTCTGCATACAAGAATTACAGATATGCTAAAGGCATTAAACAAAGTATCGTTTCACGGTTCCAATGTTGTTTGAATATTAATTATCAAATTTCTTTGATTTTAGGAAATTAGAAAGTTTGACTTCATTATATAATTTAATTATTATGTCCAAAACTCGTCAATTTAAGAATGGAAGCTTAGATACTGCACAGTCAATGAAGTGATATTCCAATAGGGGATGGAATCATAGTATGTGTTAGCGGCTGAACACCCAGCCTCCCATTTCTTGTTGTGAAGTTCTTTTGACGGGGGCATAGCCAAGGGTAAATTGCTGAATCCTGGTAGAATATGATATCTGATACAATCTTCACCTTTGATGAACTACCAGAGTCTATTGATTCACATGTTTCTAATGCTTTGTTTTATATTGAACTATCCGAGCACTTCTTATTTCTTGTATATTCATATTCATCTGTATTTTCGTCCTACACATCCAAAGGGAGCACTTGGTTTGATCGATTAATTTGCTTGGGATGTGAATAATACTTGTTGCTGCTCTTCTGCTTTTCATATGTTCCAACTAGCTTAACGAGTCTGAATTCCAGGTGCTTAGCTGACGAAAGTACAGTTCTACTGCTGTACTCGTTAGTGCAAGGAAATTCTGATTTCCTGGAATATGTTTTGGTGCGAACCGATATGGATACACTGGTATGAATCTGCATCATATTATTGAATGTCTAAGCTGCGCCTGAGTTTGTTTGGGTTCCAAAACCTGCATTATAACTCACATGAAAGTTGGTCATCTCTATGTAAATGGTCTTTAAAACCTTAATCCATTTCTCTTTGTCTGGATCTCTATTGTTTCGAAGATAAAACACTTAAATTACATTGATGATATCCTTGAGATTGCTGGTTCAGTTTTATCAAACTAGATTTATCCACTTTTCATGATTAGATATAGAAGGCATGCCTCTCTAAAATATCTGACAGAGATAACTGCAATAAGAGCTAATGTGATGTGTTTATGTGACCAGCTGATGCCTATTCTGGAAACACTCTATAATGCTTCACGGAGGACGTCAAGTCAAATCTACATGTTGCTTATTATTCTTCTAATACTTAGTCAGGACTCCTCTTTCAATGCCAGCGCTCACAAGCTGGTAATAGCCGCCCCTTTAGACTCGCATTATGTATTTGTTGAACAAAAGCTATAATTATTTTCTACTTTTCCCGTAGATACTACCCAATGTTCCATGGTACCAAGAACGCCTTCTCCATCAAACTTCTCTCGGCTCCCTGATGGTTATAGTTCTTATAAGAACTATCAAGTACAATTTGTCAAAGCTACGGGTATGATTTGAACATTTACTTTAATCGATTGCTATACATGCATGTATATCAGTGATTGCAGCTTAGAACCTTCGGTTACTTGAGATCTGTTGTTCTGTGTGGTATATTTTGCAAATGTTTTCTTGTTTGAAGTTATGATGTGTGAAAACACACATTTTTTCCACTAATAACCCTTGAAACATCTCATCATGAGTAGCTCTCATTTTTTTGTTTCTGTAACTATGACAGGATGTTTATCTCCATACAAACTGTCTTGCTACTTTGACGAACATGGCACCACATGTTCACAGGTTGAGTGGTTATGCGTCACAGAGGCTTGTTAGTCTTTTTGATATGCTTTCACGCAAGTATGCTTCTCAGCTTCCCCTCCTTTTTTTACTATTTCTGCTTGCATTTCATAGCCTTTTGTTTCTGCGAGATATTCCTTATTTTTAAGGGAAAGTTACTAAGTTTTGTTCAGTTCTGTTTAAGCTACATATACCTAATTGATATGAGATCTGTAATCCTACATACAGGTATACCAAATTAGCAGAGCTAAAAAATGATCAGAAAATTAAAATCGACTCGGCAGATGGAGACGATGTGGTAGTATTCAACAACCAATCCTTCAAGTTGGCCCGTTACTTGTTTGTTGGCAGTTACTTTTTCCAACTTCCTATTGATTAACTAGATTTTGTTTATGACAGGCATCAGAACTTCACATTTATACGGACTTTTTACGAATTGTATTGGAGATCTTGAATGCAATCCTTACATATGCTCTGCCTCGAAATCCTGAGGTATCTTTTATGAACTCTTGAAATTGCCACTTCTACGAGTTATACCTGCTCTGTCTGTACACTTCTTTTTCATGATGCATATGTAATATCTTTATTTTTTTCCAGTATTGCTGTTTTTAACCTTTTTCTTTCTTGCATTGGAGCAGGTTGTATATGCAATGATGCACCGTCAGGAGGTCTTCGAACCCTTCAGGAACCATCCACGTTTTAATGAGTTGCTAGAAAACATATATACTGTATGGCTTCTTGACATATAAAGAACTCACTCATTTATTTTCTTTGATTGTTGGTAAATTATACTTTCGTGTCTAAATGTTAATTTTGATGAGCAATTTTCTTTCTTTTTCCTGATGAAGACCTTACTATTTTATATGCATAGATCTTAACTTGAACTATTTTATGTCATGTGTTGGTGATTCCAAAAACAAATGTTTTTTGTACCCTGTAGGTGTTAGATTTCTTCAATAGTCGCATGGATGCTCAAAGAACAGAAGGTGGTGAATGGTCAGTGGAGAAAGTCTTGCAAGTCATAATCATTAATTGCCGATCTTGGCGAAGTGAAGGAATGAAGGTAATCTCTCATTGATATGATCATTCTTACACCACAGATCTTCTCATTAATAGATGTAGGAAACTCTTTCACTTGTTTCTGATATTAATATTATGGACTTGACAGATGTTTAATCAGTTAAGGTTCACATATGAGCAAGAGAATCATCCTGAAGAGTTCTTCATTCCGTACGTGTGGCAGCTAGTTCTATCTGGCAGGTATTATTTCTATACTAGTGATTATCTTATGGTGTGATAATCATGTTTACAGTAAATCATAATTGACTAGTTTAGCTATAATATTCCGAGATTATGTGTACGTTGTTCCAAAATCTGATGCTGACATCTTGTTGTAATGACACATTATTAAATGTTCAGCACTTTCAGTTTTAATCCCGCTGCCATATACTTGTTCCCAGCCGGTCTGCCTGTTGAAGTAAGTACTCCGAGATGGAACTACTGACGAATATTTTTAGAACTTTTACACACTTTTCGTAATATGAAGCAGTAAATCAATAATTTACTTTGCCATTTGGAAGCAGGATAAACACACTGAAGACGGAACCAATGACGAAAAAGCAGAGGAGTCGAGTGTGTAGAGATGATACCATGTTTACCATTGCAGGTGATATCCTTTAAATAGATCCATCAGAGTACACTGATAGTTCCTCATGGGGAATATGTAAATATATATGAACAACAAAAACTGTAGTATTTCTTCTCATTCTTTTCTGTTTATATGATGTTGATGAAATTCTAGCTACTCTTAGGGTGTTTCCATTATAAAAAGAAAAGTACATAGATTTAAGGTCAGTAAAGAGTGTGTTTGAAAATGTGTTCGATAAACTCACAGTTAACAATCAAACTAGGTCAGATTATATTTCTTGCTATTGCTTTGAGCCGCTGGACTTGCATAATATGAAGTCTGCATGGAAGCTAAATCTGATTAAGGCAAGGATATGTTTCTTTACGTAGAAAGCATATTTTGAATTGCATTACCATTTTAATGCAGCATGTCTTTCTTGTATTCAGTTTTAGAAGATTTCCCGTAGGATTGTATTTGTATATTACCATTTACTGGTCCATTCATTATGTACTGCGAGTCGCATTGTCATTAAAAAAAGGGTTGATTTGTTTTTTTGTTTGTTTTTGTTTTTGTTGTTGTTAACCTTTCCCGTTTTCCTGGTTATATCCAGTATCCACAAGCAGTGCCTAAACTGAAGTGGCAGCTTCCTGTTGGACGTTCAATCTGATAAGAGTCCATATGTTAGTATTAGGTTCAATTAAGCTGGGAGTTGGGAGTGTGCGAGTTACTGGCACAAAAAAATAAATAAATTTTGGTGCATTCTCCTTTATTTTATTATTTTCCTGATGGAAAATTCTCCAATACTCATTTAGTTCAGTAGAAGCATAATGTAATTTTATGGATCTGGAGACACATAAAAACCAGTAATGCTTGGTGTACCGGGAGTAAATCCCGCAGCTAAACCCGTGTGAGGAGAGGCGAGCGAGAGCCGGGATCCACATGAACCTTTACCCTCCTGATGTTAAGCACGCTCCCCTTCTCAGCCATTGGATCATCCTGCGGGATTTTACACGGTATTATTGACGTAGCACTACTCCATAAAAGCCAGTCTACCGACAAACTCAATAGTAAGAGACGCATAATGTAATTTTTGGTGAAATGAAGCGTACTGATTAAAAGGAAAAGAAAATTCTAAATTTATATAAAAACTTGTAAATAAAGATAAAATGGGCCTGAGAGATCGGCTAGAGAACAAGAGGAACGAAAGCTCAAAGTCTTCTCTAAATCTCGCAAGCAATTTCTTTCTGAATGAGGTAGCAATGATTAAAGTGAATTTAAGAAGAAAGTTCATCTGATGCTATAGCAATCCGTTTGGTTGTGAGTCATCAAATGAGCACAACAACACCCTCTCATAAGATCACTGATAATCTGATATGGAATTCCCCACAATCCTTATAGCAAGTACTCTAAATCGCTGAAGAAATGGTTAACAAGCACGACCTAAGGCGTTCTGCAAAATATCAACCAAAATATTTGGGATCAAGATTTTGTGCAGTCACTAAATAGTAGCTAACTAGCTTTTTTTTTTTTTTTTTTTTTTTTTTTTGAAGCATGTAGCTAACTAGCTATAGGGACAGTATATTTGACTACTTTGATTGCCATTGTTTTACACCCACATGCCATATCTAGCTCGCGTGTTTCGAATCAACTTTTTTTTTTTTTTATGCAGGACTTAAGTCAATACTTCTGCCCTTATTTAAGAAGAAGCATACAGATCTCATGGATGACTTGGGAACTTCTAAGATATGCACACGTTATATCCATGAGTCTACTCGAGGCATTTAGGCAAAATCCATGTTCTTTAAAACTTGCAATTCGTGATAAATAGTCTAGCAAAGAGTTTCTGGAAGGCAAGGCAAAAAAGTTATGTATATCATAACTTATGTTAGTAGCATTGCTTCACTGCTTACTGTGTGTTTAAATTAATGTAGGACTAGGGGTGATGTGCCAAAAGCAATCCAATGTTACATCATCAAACTGGTGCTGATGAGCGCATTGCCGTTGAACACATTAACCATCTAATTAGTGTGAATGTGTGATAGTTACAAGAAGGTAAATAAAGAGCCGTTTCTAAACTTCCACGGGCCTTTATCGATTCCATACCCAATTTGCCTCGGATGGCTCACTATTACCAGCATGGAGACGGCTATGGTTTCAGATTCAAAATTGAACAAGCAGAAGATTATACCTGTTGTTATTTGTTCAGCTTTATAGATCAGTTATCAGCAGAAACTAAAATTTATATTGTTTGTGTAATTTTAACTTAATATTATTCAATATGATACTACCAAACCAAACCAAATGAATTTGAACTCAGACAGACAATAGCTAGCAAAAGTCATTATCCAAATTAGAAGATTGACAACTTTAATTAACATAGATATAGAATCATTTCTCTTTTCATAGAATAAAGTAGAAGACAAAAACTAGTGCTCCTACAAAGAAGAATAAAGATCAAACACTCCAAAAAAATAAAAAATATCTCCACAAAATTACAATAAAAGCAGGATACTTGAACTTAAAATCATTCCTACTATAGTACTAGTCACTTGATTACTCAATAATAAATACTTGAAATGCAAAGAATTTGCACAAGATTTACCTTGATCATCAACAGTAATATTAACTGTTTCACTAATCTTATGTATCTTAGATTTCCACAACAGACTCTTATATCTGACTTTCGTCTCCAAATCTACTCGAAACAACGCCTTACTCTTACTCCCATTAGAAACCTTCATTCTAGCATAGTCCCAAGGAACTCCATAAGTCTGAGTGGTGTTACTGCGTGTAGCTGTTTTTTCACGACCTTGATAAAACGGAGGCAAAGAAAGATTTCCAATAGGCAAAAAACTTGATTTATTTTCATGGTAATAATATAATGTAAGGTTAAGAGCATCATAATAAATACCCTTTTCTTTGTTCTCATTCTTCAGTTTTGCTTCAAAAGATATGGTTGCATTGATGATTCTTGAACTGTTGAAACTTGATGAGGTTTGGTTAAGTGCAGGAACTGTAAATTTGTGAATGGAAAAACCGGGTGGAGAAGAACGGATAGTAAGCCAAACTACTAGACCTATTATACATGGAGTTAGTAACAATCCTAGATAGCATTGGCAACGTTCTTTACTCACCATAGCTTAGATTTTCTTTGAAGAAGAAATTGACGACTGATGTGTTAAAGATGATAAGAACAACTTGTTCTGTTCTTATGAAGGAAATGAATGGTTAGAATAATATGACCAGACTATCCTTGCTTAGGTGTTAGAAATAGTTAAGAAGGTAAGGGTATCCGTGTAATATAAATAGAAGTCAAGGTCTCTTACCGTGTATTCAAGTCTTCCCGTACAGTCAATGCCTCGTAATGATTATTGCCGTATGCTTTCGCAGTAAATTGGGCCCTGTGCCAACGCGTTAAAGCGGTCCCGCGCCTAGTTAGCAATTCGGGATACGAATAGTAGTTCGGGACGGCATATGTACGGGAATTTTACGGATTCGGTCAAAAATCCGGTCAACGGTTCGTTATTCGGACAGTAGTTCGGAGCGGCATACGTACGTGCATATTCGTTTTATAAATGTGAGTTCGGCATTTAGAATTCGGCTTACATATATGATAAATTGATGAGTATTATAACCTTATTACGAGACTAATTTTATTTGTATATGATTATAAGATGGAAAAAACATTTTAGCCTGATTATTGAACTTGAAGTAAACAATTTAATCACATAAATGTATTATAAAACGAGTTTATAGACTTTTAAACAAAAATTAACACATAAAACACTGGTTAAACAACTACCCATACAAAATTTGAACTGAATAATTGTATATTTAAATATAAAGTATATACAAAATAAAACAAAAACCAATCAACAGAACTCGGGTCAGAGAATTGCCTATGGGAGAGTAAGGTTGGGCGCGAACTAGGTTCGAAGTTCTAGTTCGGAAATATCATTCGGATTCGGTTTGTTCGGATACGTTCGCGAATCATTCGTGAAGTCCATATAATCCGGGAACTAGGTTCGGGGTTCAAATAGTTCGGAAGTATCATTCGGATTCGGTCAGTTCAGATACGTTCGTGAATAATTAGGAGAATGATTCGGAGAATTACTAACTAGGGTCCCGCGTTCACTTTGGAATACGAGTGGGCGAACCATATCCGAACACCTGTCACGTCTTTTCTTTTAAAGTTTCCCCCGGATTTACCTTACATTTGATGGCAACAGCCAAGAGGATGTCTTGTCTACTAACATGAAGGAGTAGTGAACAAAACAACACTAGAATTTTCTCTCCGATTGAGCACTTTTATTTAGATTACATTGTGTAATATGTATACAGAGCTACATAGAGAAAACACACATCACTTCACCTCCGTTTCGCTTTCGCATATATATTCATCGAAATTTCATTATTTTGTTCCATGTTGACTTAGTAATTAAGTTCTGGAACACTCTCCCATAGGACCTCAGAACAATAAGTAATTAAGTATCCAACTAAACAAACTTTTCCATGTTGTGATAAAAACTGTTTTCGACCTTGCTAGTTGCAACTTGCAAGTGCTATTCAATTATGGATGGAGAGGAAGTCGATGAATAGGCTCATAAAAAAATTGCTAAGTGCCATTCAATTAAGTTAGCTTATAGCCTGTTTGGATGGTACATCAAAAGTAAAAGACGAAAATTTACTTTTTCATTTTGCTTCTGACTTCCGCTTCTGGTATCCAAACGCGTTAGAGGCAGGAGCACTTCTATTTCTAGCATACAAACGCGCTATTTTACTTGAGTTGCTCTCTAGGTATTGATCAATTATTAGCTCATTTTATAATTTGTTGAGTGAGAAATGAAGAAAAAAATCAATAAATACTCAATTAAAGTGGGATGATTGGTGTTGGATGATGTGTTATCTCAATGTGGGGCCTAAAAGTGGCCCTTGCTAATCCCAAACGGTGGGGCCCACTCTTCATCTGTGAGAGAAGCGGTTTTTGTTTAGTTTTTTTTTTTTGCGGTCCGGGAATAATTATTGGTGATATAATGCTTTTCAAGCTTCCGGTCAGTGCTGTCACCGGAGAGATAGGGATTGAACACATGTACTAGCATAAATCCTAGGCTAATGTACCTAAGTGTAATTATAGGGACCACTGTTCCATGTATAAAAAAGAAAAGAAAAGGTGAGGTAATTGGTGTCGGAGAATGTGTTATCTTAAATCAAGTGGTACGACGGTTTTCAAGCTTCCTCTCGTAAGGGATTGGGGATTGAACCCTTGTACTAGCATAAATTTTAGGGTTAGTGGAGGAACTCGACAGTAACTATAGGGTGGGCTTGAGCCTTTTCTTAGGCCTGACTTAAGCGTAAGATTCACACACCTACTATGGCCCAACTCAAAAAATGCTATGGAAAAAATGGGGTTTTCTCTTGTTGGGACTTGTTTAAGCTAGCCCTAACCACAAGGTAGTTCCCACCTACCTAGGATAATGTATCTAGGTGTAGTTTTAGGGACCATTATTCCATGTATCAAAACAAGAAAAGAAAAAAAAAAGAGAGGGATAATTTGTGTTGGAGAATGTGTTATCTTAAATAGAGAAATTCCTAATGGCTAGTGTTTTCAAACATGGCCATTGAGATGACAATGCTCTAAAAATAGATCGGAAAACAAACGGCCAAAGTCAAGCCTGAGATTAAGTTTTTTTTTTTTAAATAATAACGAATTAATTATTAAACGGATATCAACTACCTGCTAAAGCTTTTGTCGGATACTTAGATTTCGCACCACAGAGATATTAAGTGTATTCTAAGATTTAAAAAAAAAAATTGTTGCAAGGTTCCATAAAATTGTATATCTAAAACATTTTTTTTTATACTAAGAGAAGAATGAATTACAGAATTTGCATCATCTAATACCGCGCTTCCAACAAAATTTGGTGGATATGAAGATCGTACTTTCGAAATCTTGAAAATCCTCGCAGGCACAGCTAGACTATTAGTTATCTTATTACATGCTCTCTTTATAAATTTGCAATGCCATTTTGGTTATTGCAAGAGTTTACACACAACATCTAAAAGCAGTGATTGGTTCTCCTAAAACATTTTCTGGTAATTCTTGTTAACTGCATCAACAACCAACTGTGTATCCAGCTGAAAACAAGCGTATTGTAAGCTCCTTAGCCAATTCCATTGCAAGTAGCAGTTCATCACATTCAGCATGCTCCACGCCTAAGAATTTATCTGCATATATACATTTTCTTTGTTCATAGGTACCTACAAAATTATGAATGATTAGCCCATTATATATTGCCATACTTTCTTATTTCTTGACTTTCTTATATTATTTTATCTTTATAATAGGAATAACACAAGTAGTACATAATCAATCTGGTACTTGTCTCTTTTGCACCTGTTTTTCCAGCTGACTTCCCAGCAACAGAAGACCAGGTTGTGAATTGCACAGGTTCATTTGTTACACTTACTGTTCCTCCATCAACAAATTTGACTACACTTTTTTCTAACTCTGTTGCTTCATTGATTTGCAACAATTTAGAGGTCTCCAATTCCATTGTTATTTCCTCATCAAGACTATCTTCAGAAACACATTTTTCTGAACAATGTCATAACGATCTCTCTTCTTACAGATTTAACATTCTATTTGTGAACAATCCACTTGAGTCCTTCTACTATCTCCATAATTAGTTCCAGCGGGAAAAGAGGAGGAACCAGGACCATTTTATATGAACTATTCTTGGACTTAGTCTTACCATTATCAATAAAATTAATTCCAGAATTGACGTTCCTACCATAAAAATCAGCATGACTTTGTGAATCAAAGACATTGGTAGTGCGTTGCTTCTAAACAATGATCCATTGTTCATGATTTAGTTTCCTAGGCTCAATTTCAGCAAACATAAAAGGATTCTCTTTACTCCGAGTAGATATAAGAAAGTTATCATAATCTCGACAAAGACATTCATATTGGTGATCATATTTCCAGTAGCCTAATAAGGATTTTGATATTTAGAAGTATTATGTGAAAATGAGAGGTACCAAGTACATGGTAAACATAAAAGGATTCTCTTTACTTGATTTTAGCACTAGTTGTCTAATTAAGTACAACTAGTCAAGGGAATCAACATTTGGTCTAAAAATTGAGTCAAAGACACTCAAAGTAGTTATAATCTTTCTGATGGATACAGGCATCCATTGTGAGAGAAAAACCTTGGGCACTATGATTGAAGACAAGTTTATAGTTTAAAGAGTAGATATAAGAATGCGGTTCAAATATCCCAAACCCTAATATTTTTCTCCAAAAATTAAAATAAAAGTTATCATAATCTCGACAAAGACATTCATATTGGTGATCATATTTTTAATATGGGATAATATCTCGATTTATAAGCGCCAAAAGATGAGTAACATGCCAATAAAAAGGTGTATAAATATGCACTATTTGGCACTCATCAAATACCCCAAACCCGAATTTTACTTGTCCTCAAGTAAAACAAAAATAAGCGTAGGTCTCTCGAATGCATTTAATGATAAGCCTAATAAGGATTTTGATATTCCATGGTGGTAGCAAAAATAAACTATAATATTTTTTTGATTTTTTTTTTTTTTTTTTTTTTTTTTTTTTTTTTTTTTTTGATTTTTTTTTTTTTTTTTTTTTTTTTTTTTTTTTTTTTTTAAATTACAAAAAGTGAAAATAAAAATACAAATAATGAAACAACTAACTCCATGGACAAAGGACTTTATCACTCAATTTTTCCAAAGTTGCACATAAACCTTGGACTATATCAATTTTTCTTTTAATATTCGATTCTCGCTCCGGTTTTGTGATGATGTGTTTATTATGCATGAAAATGAGAGGTACCAAGTACACCACCAACATTTTTCGTTGAAATTCAGAATTAGGTTTCATTGAAACCCTAACAAACCGAATTAAAACAAAATGCATGGGCAAAACCTAGTAGACCAACTTAATTATCCTTGACAATATGTATATAGATTTTATATTTCTATCTCTTCTCAATCAGAAGGTACAGACTATGAAGTATGTAAACCTTATGTTAAGAAGAGTACTTGAATGATCTCAAAAATCAATATCGAAGATCAATCTAGTCGTATCCAAATAATTCAATCCTTGACAATATGTATATAGAATCTCTTTCCGTCAAGTAATAAAATTGTTATCTATCTTACAAGATACGAATTATAAAAGAAACAAGTCTCGTAATCGATGACAGATGTATCTACTAATATTGAATATGTACTACTCGTGTAAATCAAATTAGAAAGATAAACAATAAAATGGGGAAAGGGAAAAACACAAGACACCCAAAGTTTTATTAACGAGGAAACAACAACAACATAAAAACCCTGGGACCTCATCCATATTTGAACACAAACTGTATTAAATCGCTACAGACACTAGCCTGCTATCATACTTCAGATTGGAATGTAGTTAAGACCGAATCCACCCTCCAAGCGCTTCAGTTACAGTCGCGCTCCTTACGTTTCTTGAACCTCGCAAGGCTCTACGCAATTGATTCCCTTAGCTGACGTCTTTTACAGCCTAAGAGTTGGTTCAACCTAAGTGAAGACTTTCGTTACCAATCTTCCTCTAACAGATAAGCCTATTTGATTTCCCTTTAGATCAAAGATCAAGGCTTGGAAATATGTTTGCAATAGACAAATTAATCTAGCAAACTTCACAAATCCGGAACATTTACACTCACTTAGATGAGAAGCCTATATTCTTTACTACCTCTCAGAAACAAACTTTAACTTATCAATGAAGAAGAGTCTTCAGATATCTATCTTGAGGAATCAAAAAGTCTGAGACAAAGAGAACTTTGTGATTACTATCTATATTGCCTGAAAGAGATTACGAGAACCTCGATAACAAAAAAAGCAACATCATGATACACGAACTATCAAGGCAAAAGATAGTCGGACCTGGATTCACGAATCTACAAAGCAAAGTCTTTAAGTCGTAAACCTAATAATTTTTCACAGAGAAAACTTAGGTTTGTATCAGACGACTCTAGATATCAACTAGGATACAGAAATGTCAGTGATTGAATTACCCAGTTCAAAATAGCATCTCTATTTATAGATGTTCAAGACCAAGCGTTGCTTAAAAAGCTAAGATAACTTGATACTCAAGCAAACACTTTCTCTGTTTAGATGAATCTCTAATTAGGGTTTCAAGTAAGCATGTGAGAATTAGTATTGAAATCACATATAAGAATATACACGATGGTTCGGGTACGTGAACCGTGTATAGGGAGCTTTCAAAATACCAATTCAACAAGAAACAAGTCTCGTAATCGATCACAATTATATGGACGTATCTCCTAAGATTGAATACATCCTACTTGTGTGAATCCAATTATGAAGATAAACAGTATAATACGGAAAGAGAAAAACATAAGACACCATAAGTTTTGTTAATGAGAAAACCGCAATAGCAGAAAAACCCCGGGACCTCGTCCAGATTTGAACACCAAACTGTATTAACTCGCTACATACAGTAGCCTACTATCAGACTTTGTACTGGAATATAGTTTGGACCCAATCCACCCTATAAGAGATTCATTTACACTCGCGCTCCTTATGTCTCTTGAACCTCACAAGGCTCTACGCAATTGATTCCCTTTGTTGACGTCCTTTACAGCCTAGGAGTTGCTTCAACCTAAGTAAAAACTTTTGATATCAATCCGCCTCTAACAAATAAGCCTATTTGATTTCCTTTTAAATCAAAGATCAATCTTGAAAATCTATTTGTAATAGACAAAGCTAGAAAACCTCACAAATCCGTAACACTTACACTCACTTAGATGAGAAGCTCAGATTCTTTACCTACTCTCAAGGACAATCTTCAACTTGTCAATTAACAATAATTTTCAGATATCTATCTTGAGGAATCGCATAGTCTAAGACAAAAAGAACTTTGTGATTTCTATCTATCTTGCCTGAAAGACATTATGAGAACCTCGATAACAGAAAAGCAAGAGTCGGGGTACACGAACGATCAAGATAAAGATAGTCGAACCTGGCTTCATGAATCCCAAAGCAGACTTTCAGTCGTAGACCTAATTATGTTTCTTAGAGGAAAACTAAGTCAATGGAGGACGACTCTAATTATCAACTAGGACACAAAGCGCCAGGGATTAATTTTCCTAGTTGAAAGATCATCTCTATTTATAGTTTTCAAGACCAATGGTTGCTTAGAATTCAAGCTAAAACAACTTGAGATTCAAGCAAAAGCTTTTTCTATTTAGATGAAAGTCTAATGAGGGTTTCAAGTAAGCATGTGAAAAATTATCTTAAAATCACATGGAAGAATATACACAGTGGTCCGGTTACGGAACCATGCATGTATAATGATCTTTCTTTGGAAAATAAGCCTTACGAACTAAAAGCAATTTGATGTTCATTTAAACACTTAAGAATTTAATCATGATACACATACACAAGTGTTTCAGTAATTAATGATATCTTAGAGGTTTTTATGAGAGTCATAGCAATGCTAATATTTAAAAAATAAGTCTTTAAGCATCTGCTAAACTTTTACTGGGATCATTGGTGAAACGATTCGTGAACCGTATGGGCAGTTCACGAGTCAGGGTGAAACGGATCGTGAATCGGGTTTTGCAATCCTACTCGGCTCGTGAACTCAGATGAAAACGGTTCGTGAGCCGGCTTCAACAACTTCTTAGCCTTTTACGCCAATCATTAAAAATTCAGATCACCACGGTTCATGAACAGTCCCCTTGTGAACTTAAGGTTTACTAACAGGTTCGCCAACCTTCTTGTATTTCAGAAACTAATATATCTATGGTTTTGGAACTGGTTCACCAACCTACCCTGAGTCGAAATATCAGAAGTTTCGGATTTCTCTCTTTTGATGTTTGAAACTTTCCCAAATGATAAAATCATTGCTTGGACTATTTTCAAATTGATCCACAAATTAATTTTTGAACAATAAATTGTTTCAAACTGATATTGTTAAAGACCTTTGAACATCCAATGCTTGAGTCATATTTCGAGATGTTTAACAAGACAAGATTGACTCTGAATTTGTTCTTTGCAATAAATTTACTGGAAGTCATACGACATAGTCTCATAAGATAGGATGGTAAGATAATGAGTAAAATAGAATGGTTCATTCTTCACATACCTTGTTTATGAAGTTCTCCAAATGTCGCCATCGATCTTCAGTCTTCGAAGGTGATGTCTGATACTCAACTACCAAATTTTAACCTAGTTCGAGACTTGACTTAGTAGACTAGAATTTAAGATATAGTTTTTTCAACTAAAATTGACAACAAGCTTGAGATAGCAAACTTGTAGTTTCAACCGACCATTGCTCTAAAATTATGTGATATAGATCATGTAGTAACCATTAATAATTTGAATAAGTATCGGTTCAAAAAGAAGATCAAGAACAAGATATGAAGAAACCGATCAAAGAATTGATGGATCTTGTAAACAATGATGTTGTAAAAAAATTTAAGAAGGTGAATTGTTGAATCACAGAAATTATTGAACAATTTTGAATGATGGGGAGCAAAGAATTTAGAGTTAGGATCATAACGCAGACGGTGTACTCTAAAAATGACCTTGAGTTGGAGAATAAAAATGGTGTTCCATTATCTATTACTTGCAAAAAACCTTCCCAGGTATGAAGTGTCATCAGATAACAAGAAATAATTGAAAGTGTGCCTTACCTTAACTACTGTTTACAATTTTAATATTTATAATCGGCATCACTGATGTTCTCTCGGCCATTACTTGATTCTTCAGATGAATGGAACAACTGTCTGGAAAGGCTCAAATGTAAAAAATCGAGCGAAGTGTGGGAAAGAGAAGAGAACATCTTGCATCGATCTTCAACGCTAGGTATCTCTGAGAGGACAAACAATGTTCAGAACTGTAGCTAAAACCCCCTTGATTTTTCTTCTTCTTTTGATTCCTTATAGTACTTACCTTCTGAATCTGTTCTTATGAACTGTATTGGTGTTTCAGTTGGAGGCATGATGTACTACCGAAGGGATTTGAAGATCCAAGCCTTCCTAGATATGGCTGATGAAAGTGGTAAACGAACAACCAAATATTTCCACAAATTTATATGATCGACAAAGTTAAAAGTGCCTAATAATTAATCTATTTGAACTGCAGAAATTTTGGAAGGCTACAAGGCAGTATCAATTCTATCAGAGGAAGAGAAAAAGAGCCATAGGTCCCTATTTTCTCAACTAGAGGTTGTTACTGACATGAAGTTTACGTATGTTGCTACTTTCCGAAATTATTGGAGTCAGAAGCGAGATGGACATCGCCGTGCAACAAACATTCTGAGTTAATGGTTAAGTATGTTCCACCATCAATTAAGTCGATAGACTTCATCTTTCTTTGTTGTTGCCAACTTTTGTTGAAACTGGAAAAGGCTCTCTTTTTCTTCGGAAGCTAATATTTGGTGATTTCTCATACAGTTGTTTGAGGGTGAAAACGGTTTCTGTTGATTTCGGTAATTTCGCGTGAGTGGGTGAGAAACTGAGTCTAAACCCTAAACAATGTACTGCAAGGGAGTACTTTAGATTCGAGAGATCAATCTGTACAAATCCGGCCTAAACCAAGAAATGGTCGTTCCAGATTTACTTCGGTCACAAAGTGAAGGAGAAGGGTTGGTTTTAGGGAGGGAAGCGAAGAAATTGTTGAGACCAGAATAGTTGATTCTTGAAGAGTAGTTGTTTGAATTGTATCAGAAAGTGAAAGCTAACAGATGGGAAAGCTAGCAAGTGATTTCTGAGTGTTGTATGCTCCTCCCCCAAAACTTGTTGTTTGCTGGAAATAGGTAAGACCTATTTATACAAGTCGTAACAAAACGTACTCTGGTCTCGTAAGAAATGGGAACAGATGAGTAAAGTGGAAGGAGGTGGTAACGGGTAACGCCTGGAATTGATGTTCCATAATGACAGAAATGTTTCACCATTACTCCTTGTATTTACTAACCGACTCATTCTTATGACACTTTCTTGTAACGGGCGTAGTGTACGCCGCACGCTGTAAACCGCCAAACCAATACCCTAATGAGCATCCCCCAGTTTGTGACATGTGTTGATGTCTCGAGTGTTTTCGTGGAAAACGTGTAGCATGTTGTTGTTACTTGGCAAGTTGAGCTTGGGAGACTTGTCGGCTCGGTGGTGACCCTCGACGGTCGAGATTTTGCATCTTGAGAGGAAGGGTAGCCGTTGATTGTTGCAACCCTTCGTTTTGGCAGACCGATGTCGTGCATGGCTTTGGCATGTGTTAGGCGCGGCCAAAATTAGGGTTTAGTACAAACCGTGATGTTTGGCTTTGGGCCGCAAGTTGCCATGCGTTAGGTGGCGAACTTGTGTGGCCGAGATTTGCATCTCAGATGGAAGGGCATCCGTTGATTATTGCAACCCTTCGTTTGGCAGCCCGCAAAGATGACCGGCCTCGGTTTTGGCATGCTCGTGCATGTTTTAGGCGCGGCCAAAATTTAGGGTTTGGTACAAACAAAGTGTAGTTTTGGCATTGGGCCGAAGTTGCCACGCGTTGGGTGGCGACCGGGACCATTTGAGATTTGCATCTCGGGAGAAAGGGCAGCCATTGATCGTGGCTACCTTCCGTTTATAGCCCTAAGAACTTTTTCTAAATTAGGGTTTGGCATGCTGAAACCCTAATTAG
The DNA here is from genome assembly GCA_023531295.1 of Papaver armeniacum. NCBI lineage: Eukaryota > Viridiplantae > Streptophyta > Magnoliopsida > Ranunculales > Papaveraceae > Papaver > Papaver armeniacum. Next base: position 68,371 of record JAJJWW010012571.1, read on the forward strand.
CGCCCTTTACTAGAATCGTTGTAGAATTCTCGTACGGACTCGGATTTTGACGGTCCGCCCCTCCATTCGATCGGAAAAGAATTTCATATCTCCTTCTTCGGGGATATTTAGGTTTTGAGCTCGTTCGGAGGTGAAAACATCCCGACAGTAAAACTCAGGAAGAATTCAGGAGGGATGTTGCGGGCCCGAGGTGGCATAGCCGCGCCTGTGTCATGGCGGCATGGATGTCATGGATTTTTGGTATGCGCGTGCGGCATGTTGGCGCGGTTTTTGGAAGCTAGCGCGTTTTGGGAAGCTAGCGTGTTTTGGGAAGCTAACGTGTTTTGGGAAGCTAGCCTCTTTTGAGACCGTGGCAGGTTTGGAGCAACCTGATTGGTCAATGAAAGTAGGGACCAGCAAGCTTTGGCATAGTTTAGGCGCGGCCAAAATTAGGGTTTGGTACAAACCGTGATGTTTGGCCTTGGGCTAGAAGTTGCCATAAGTTAGGTGGCGAACTTGGACGGCTGAGATATGCATCTCAGATGGAAAGGTAGCCGTTGATCGTTGCAACCCTCCGTTTGGCAGCCAGCGGCATGTGGTAGGGCCGGCAGCTTTGGCATGGAGATGTGGCTGGCATGGTTTGCCATTGGCACGGTGGTGCGGCTGGCATGGTCAGCATGCCTTGGCGCGAAGACGTGATTGGCATGGTTTTCCATTGACACGGTGGTGCGGCTGGCATGGTTGGCATGCCTTGGCGCGGAGACGTGGCTGGCATGGTTTTCCATTGGCACGGTGGTACGGCTGGCATGGTCGGCATGCCTTGGCGCGAAGACGTGGCTGGCATGGTTTTCTATTGGCACGGTGGTGAGGCTGGCATGGTCGGCATGCCTTGGCGCGGAGACGTGGCTATGGTTTGCCATTGGCACGGTCGTGCGGATGGCATGGTTGGCATGTCTTGGCGCGGAGACGTGGATGGAATGGTTTGCCATTAGCACGGTGGTGCGGCTGGCATGGTTGGCATGCCTTGGCGCGGAGACGTGGCTGGCATGGTTTGCCATTGGCACGGTGGTGCGGCTGGCATGGTCGGCATGCCTTGGCGCGGGAGACGTGGCTGGCATGGTTTTCCATTGGCACGATGGTGCAGCTGGCATGGGTGGCATGCCTTGGCGCGAGACGTGGCTGGCATGGTTTGCCATTGGCACGGTGGTGCGGCTGGCATGGGTTGCATGCCTTGGCGGGGATATCAACTCCCTCAGTTGACTTCAACTTGGGATTACAGCCAATCTTGGCTATCCAAGCTGCACTCAAGCTCAACAGCTGCAGGGGCTGGAGCTGAGCACAGATGGCATAGCTAATACCCAGGGTCTCACACAAGGCACAGGGCAGAGCTCAGGGTATCAATGGGCTTGCAAGCTTAACAGATCAAGATGGGCAAAGGTTCAGTGCAACTTGCCCAGTTGATGTCACTATGGCTAGAGGCTAATTTGTTTAGCTAGGTTGCAGTTTGAGGCTCGACACTGCGCGGGGCCGGAGCTCGGGGCAAATTGAAGTTATGGGCACAGAGAAAAGACAAAAAGCTCAGCCAATTAACACACAGGTTACACACAAGCATACATCTCAGATTTTTAAGGTTTGCTCAAGTGTCACAGATGAATGATTTGACCTCAAAACTCATACATGAGCAATTTCTAGTAATCATAGATGCACAGATGAACAATTGAAGCACTCTATAGCAGTCCTAACATTCCACAAGATGTCACTAGTTCGAGAGATGATGTAAAAAAACTTGGCACAACAACTCACACAGGGCACGGGGGTGGGCTCGTGGTTATGCTTAGCAAATTCAAAAAGTGACTCGGGGTTTGCACACAAGCACAAGGCGGACAATGGCTCAAAGGTGTTATAGCACGAGGCCTTGTAAAGGCCAAGATTTCTGGCTCAACCACGGCTCAACTCACAGGGTGGAGTTCGGCTCGAGCATTGCAAGGTAATGCTTAACAGGGTGGAGCAATACTTGGGTAATCTCGGGGTTTAACAACACTTGGTAACAAAGTGATGGCTCACAGGGGAAGTTTAGTCATGCTTACCTCACTCATGTGGCAATGCAAGGTTCAATTACAAGTGCATTCACAAAGTTAAGCGCAAACTTGAGCTTTTCCTTGCCTCGCCTTAGGTTGGCTCACTGCTCACAGCACAACAAAGCAGCACTGTTTACTCAAAGCAAATCAATATCGGTTCCTTTAAGGTGCAAGTTATAGCAGAGAAGATGAATATCAAGACCGTGCAGATGACCGGTGAGAAGAACTTGGACGACACAGGGGAACAAAAGTTATACTAAGTTATAACACAAGAAGCTAAGTTATAAAACTGAAGCTAAGTTACACTATGAAAAACTAAAAACAAGGATATACATACAATGAACTTAATGCAATGAATCGAAACTAAGTTACACTAATTAAAGAGCTAAAAGAAATAACACAAAGTGAATATGTACAAGGTGGAAGGAAACTCAGTAAAGACAGGCCAATGAACACAGGGCACACGCCAAGTCCCCGGCAGCGGCGCCAAAAACTTGGTAGGCCTTGGGATGTGTATAAATTTAAGCCTACTTGTAATAAACCGCAAGTGCACGGCGTCTGTCGGAGACGCGGCAAGTACGGGTCGAACCACAGAGACTTGTGGTGCTCTGATTGATCAAGGGCAATGTGTCAATTCCGCCGCTTGTCTACGGAGTTTCACCTAATGATACTTCAAATATCAGCTAAGGTACTAACCCTAAGTACTAGTTGTCTAATTAAGCACAACTAGTCGGGGAATTAGTATTAAAAATAGAAGCAAGAGTCGAAACACTCTCAACTCAAGTATTAACCTAACTACAATGCATACTTGGCATGCACTTTGTGAGAGAAAAGGATTGAGGTGTTAAAATTGAAGCTATCTTGTCAATTAAGCACTCAAGAACAATTTAACACAGTTTAAACACAATTTGGAATTAGGGTTTCATTGAAACCCCAACAACTTAAATTAAAACATCAAATGAAATTAAACTACAAATTAAACCTAAATTGAAGCACCGGCTAGCCTGCATGAACCCTAAAACATCTTCTTCATCTTCTATTTATACATGCAAGAACTCAAAACTACCAAACCCTAATTTACTTTAAAACACAAATTGAATGCAACCCATACTCGATAGCCTCGAATCGAGCTATTCTTTCCACAAATCGGCTCTCGACTCCTTTGATGTTGATGTTAGAGAAACCCTAATACTAGTTATCTCAACCCTAGCCTCTAAGTTAGAAGAAGCTACGGGCAAAGATGGCTAGAACTAGGGTGGTGGACGAGTTGTTGAGGCGGCTGTTGTGCTGACTCGAGATGGTGGTGGTGATGGCTTTGTCGGAGAGGGAAGGTGGAGATGTCCGTGCGAGCTCGCACTTTGTCGGGGTGAGGGAGGAGATGGAGAAGAAAGAGAAAGTGAAGAAGAGAATAGGTTTGCTCGATTAGGGTATAGGGCTTGGTGGTTTTGTTGTGAAGCATGTGCATCAGGGGAAGATGAGGAGGTCTCAGCGAGCGTTGGATGAAGCGGCTACGATCTGAACGGCTGAGAGACGGCTCGGAGTAACTGGTGTTGAGCGGGAGCAGCGAACTTCGATGCGAATGGAGGCAGCGACCGTTGGATGTAGAAGATAGAAATCTCGACGGCTTGGATTGGACGGGCTCGGATCCGGGTCGCGGGTCGGGTCTAGCTCAAGCCCATGTCTTGTAGATGAGTTGCTACTTGTTGGGTTGCAACTGTTTCGCGCGCGGGCTTTGGCTTTCTGCTCCATGGATGCTCGACTCCAATTCTTCGCTCTTTTGGCTCCTCAGTTTCTCCGAACTTTATTTATTACCTAAAAACACAAAATTAATTAATACAAATATTTATTCTTGAAAACAAAGAAAACACAGAATCTGGGATAATATCTGATTTCTGAGTACAAAAGATGAGTTAAATGCCAATAAATAGATGTAGAAATATGCAATATTTGGCACTCATCAAATACCCCCAAACCTGAATTTTACTTGTCCTCAAGTGAAACAGAAATAAAGAAATCCTAACTATACCCCCGTCGCAGTCTCTCGAATGCATTTAGCGTATGCACTAAGCCTTTAAACCCCTAGGTGTCCCTAGTGGACGAGTTGTAGTCTCGTGAGGGTTTACAAGAGGTGTACCCACAAAACCTTCTCCAACTTCAGAGTGTAAAAGAGTCTCAAGCCTCCAAGAAGCTATGAGGACATAGAGTTTCGCATGCTAGTAACGAAGTTAGAACTACCAAAGAACGCATTCTCATCCTTAAGTGCCGAGCGAGAAGTAACAATACCATATGAAAGAATTCGGATTCGATTGTTATCATAAGCCTCGACTTCGCCTCACCATTTAGGGTTTTATGATAATTGCACTCAAAAAGATCGCTTTTTAGTCTCTCATGTGTGCAAAGGCAGGAATAAAGAGAGAAATCCCGCACACGTTGTAGGTAAGAAGGATAACCTTCCGAAATAAAACTGGAGACTCCACAGAGGTGTGGACAAAAAGAATCTTTTCTGATGATCTCTAAGAAAGGAAATCAACCATTAGCAAGGGGTGGGAGTACTCACTCACTTCTCACCCGATCGGCAATTAATATCACTCTCTCATAGGAACCATAGAAACATCTTCAATCTTCGGTCTTCGGTCTTCACTTGTTGATGACGAACTTCTAAACTTCACAAAACTTGACAATTTTTTTTTTTTAACTTTTCTACTCAAATTCCTTGTTGTTTGGATTTTTTCTTTTTCAATTCATCTTTACCATGGTGGTATCACTAAGAAAATAAACTACAATATTTTTTTTTTTAATTTACAATAAGTGAAAATAAAAATACAAATAATGAAACAACTAACTCCATGGACAAAGGACTTTATCACTCAATTTTTCCACAACTTGTATTGTCTTGATTTTATAAATTTTATTAATTCTCATCCTATTTTCTTTTCTTTGTTGCACATAAACCTTGGACTATATCAATTTTTCTTTCAATATTCGATGATGCTCGTTTTGTTCGACGATGATGTGTTTCTATTGGTTCGTTGATTGAGAGAGAGAGAGTGATGCTAATAACCGCAAATCGATATTTAGAAGGAGTTTTCATCTTTAGACGTCACCCTCATGATTGACAAAAACTAGCACTCAAGAGATCAAAAGTAGTCTTTGAAATTGGTGCGAAGTTGGGTAGTTCACCATTCCTACCCGGAATTGACGTACGGTGACACACACTCTAACAACTTTTCTAGAAAGTTGCAAAAATTTGAAGGTTGGTGCCTCACTTGATGTAAAATGGGTAGTCTCCACTATGGGTGATCACAATTCTACTACCGAATATCTAAACAGCACCTAATTCGCCATCCGGTATGGTTAAATCCAACTTTAACGCTCTAATCAACTAAGGAACCCGATTGTGTTCTCCGGTACTTCTAACTTTTGTTATTTCGGTCAAAACTCTCTATGTAAACATAGCTAGAAGCATGCTAGTGACTCTAAAATCTCTAAAAGTTGGAGGTTTTTATTTGCAAAAAGTTTGAATTTTTTTTTTTTTTTTTTGATTAAAATACAAGATAAACTAAAAGACTAAAAACTCTAAATGCAAATCCACCCCCAAACCTAAATCAAACATTGTCCTCAATGTGTCAACATATAGAAAAATTTTAAACAGTTACATACCGAGAGAACTATGCTGATAAGAGAAAAGGGAAGAGATTACCGGATGTCGGCGGAGCACGGTTAGAGCTTCATTCGTTAAGGCTAGAATCCAACATTCTCAGCGGAGATCATATCGGATTAGCACAATATATGCGCAAGAAGACTCAACCGATTCAAGAAAAGAAAATTTAACAAGTCCTACTGGATTATATACAATGAAAATTTACCATACACTAACAATCTAAAGAGTTGAGGGTCAACCCAATAGAAAATATATACAAACATCAACAGCCTTACACAAATATAATATGAGAGTGCAAGTAAGACTGTGTATGTGAATGAGCTTCCCCCAAACCTAAACTTGTGAACGGGTGTGTTTGGGAGCACAAAATCTTGCAATTTTAAAGGTACGTCATGCAAAAGGTCTAACTCAAAATGAGTTTTGCTAAGAACATGCAGACATACATATTCCAACTGTGGTTCCTTAAAGGTGTTATACTTTGATGCAAAATGGTCCAAGAGGACTTGGGAAGCACAAAGCTCTAAGCCTAAACTGGGAACTCTCAGAAAAGTTGGTTTAAGATTTTTGTGACAAACTACACCTAGGTTTGGTGGAGGAGTTTCAATTTGTGACTCAGAGAGAGATTAGGTACATCTAATTTATTTTCATGTATAAAATCATTTGCACCATCACACACTTTCCTAAAGTCGAAGAGGGTAAATCATGTTCACCTGCATAAAACAGTTCATCAATCTCCATGTCATAATCATCATCACTCTCATGCACAACATAACTAGGAGAGATATCATGCTGTAACCTAGGCATGGAATCGGGCACATGCATTGAATCATCTGTGTTAACAGACAATTCAGCTATTCCTAGGTCACAAACAGGTGGTAAAGCATGCTCAATTCCACAGGACAATTGCATAGATTCCACATCAACATCACATGCATGAATATCAGAAGAAGCATCATTCATAGGGTTCACAGAAGAGACACTTAATGTCTCTGAACCTAAAGATTCTACTACATTTTCAAAATACACATGCTCTTCATATTCATCATCATCATCATCATAGCAAGAATTCATCTCTCCATTCAAAATTGTAGTATTTTTAGTGTACTCATCTACCCCTGGATTAGGTTCATATTCAATGTTAGTTGCATGAGTAAGACTAGAAACACTATTTTCAATCCTATCATTTCGTAACTCAATCAGTTTCCTTTGAAGAATCATCCTGAGTTGTTATATTAAAGGAGAGTCTTCACTAGTGGGTATGCATTCCTCATATGGATATTCATTGTATGGTTGAGCATGAGGTTCACTAGAGAAGGGAAATTCATACATGTTGCTATGTTGATGGTCATGCATTGCATTCATTTCAAGCCTAGCATTTTGCTCCATGAGTGTTTCCATTATTGATTGCAAACTAGGAGTTGGGGAGTATAAAATTGTTCATCTCCCCACTGTGGTGAATGATGCATATGTGCAGGTTGATTATGGTCCCAATAGTTGCCAGCATAGTCACTTCTAGACAATTCGTACATTGGATTATCATGGTTTTCCCTAGACCGTCTAAAATTATGCAAAATATAACAGTTCTCAGCAGGGTGGTCTAAGCTACCACATAAGGTACAAGCATAAATTTTATATTGTCTAGGGGAATTAGATTCGACAGATTGCCTTTCTAAAGCAGATATGCGAGCTTCTAATTGATCTAAAAGTGATGACTGGGTATGAGAAAATTGTTCATTTTCAACCTGTGGTGGATGATGTATGTGATCATAATGATTAGGGTATGTGAGGTCAGGGCCCCGAGAAGGCTCAAAATATTCCCTAAAATCACTATGGTATGTGGGGAGTTCATATTGTGAAGCTTGCCCGTAAGTAAGCTCTCTAATGGATTTGTTTCCATCCCCAGATGCAGACCAAAATCCTGACATGATTTAGCAACTAAAATTGAACTCAAAGTCTAGTTTGGTTTATGTGGGCCTTGGTTTATTGGGTTTTTGGTTTGTTGGGTTTCATTTGGTTTGTGTGGAATTTGGTTTGTTTGGGCTTTGGTTTGTTGCAGAAGCAGAGCCCAGTTTGGATTCAAAATGCACAGCCCAAATGTTCAGCTTATGTGGGCTTCAGATGCAAAGTAAGGCCTAGTGGTTGTGGGCTTCAGCTTATGAAGCCCAAAGAGCTCGTGAGTTAACGGCCTGAGTTGATTAGCCCGGCGAAAAGGCAAAGCTTAGTTTGTTGGGCTTCAAATTGGCAGCCCAAGATATGTGTGAGTTTCGGTTTGGTTTCGTGCGCAGCCCGGTTGTTACTGATTTGCACGACTTGGTCGAGGCCAAGCACTGGGAATAGGTGCACAGCTTGTGTGCAAATCATGCAATGCACAATGCAGCACAAACTTTGTGCTCAGCACAGCTTAGGTGCTCAGACAACACAGAGCAATAAGACAGCATGGGTTGGCAGTTCACACAGGTCTAAGTGCAACAGCTTATACAATGGTTATGCTAAGCACGTGATTAAGCATAAATAATTTCTCAAACTTAAACACAAAGACAAAGACTAGTTTGCACAAAGACAATTCTAAGTGTAACTCACAAAGACAAAGTTAACAGGCAGCTCAGATTAGGTTATGTGCACACAGCTCATGCAAAGGTGTTGGTAGGTGCACAGCCCGAGTGCATAGGTAGAACAAGAAAGCAGCAGATTGCGCAAAGACAAGTCCGAGTGCTCGTGGTATGCTCGGAGTGGGTTAAAAAGTAACTCGAGACTATGCTCGGGATTTCGATTGAGGCTAAAAACTCAAGGTACAGGGCAAATGGGTTGTGTCAACTCTCCGAGTTGATATCAACTCCCCGGTTGACTTCAACTTGGGATTACAACCAATCTTGGCTATCCAAGCCGCACTCAAGCTCAACATTGCAGGGATGGAGTCGAGCACGAGATGGCATAGCTAATACCCGTGGTCTCACACAAGGCACAAAAAGTGAGCTCGGGGTATCAATGGGCTTGCAAGCTTAACAGATCAAGATGGGCAAAGGTTCAGTGCAACTTGCCCAGTTGACTTGCCCAGTTGATGTCACTATGGCTAGAGGCTAATTTGTTTAGCTAGGTTGCAGTGAGGCTCGACAGTGTGGGGCCGGAGCTCGGGAAAATTGAAGTTATGGGCACAGAGAAAAGAAAAAAGCTCACCAATTAACACACAAAGTTACACAAAAGCATACATCTCAGATTTTTAAGGTTTGCTCAAGTGTCACAGATGAATGATTTGACCTCAAAACTCATATATCTCAGATTTTTAAGGTTTGCTCAAGTGTCACAGATGAATGATTTGACCTCAAAACTCATATATGAGCAATTTCTAGTAATCATAGATGCACAGATGAACAATTGAAGCACTCTATAGCAGTCCTAACATTCCACAAGATGTCACTAGTTCAGAGATGTAACGAAAAACTTGACTTGGCACAACAACTCACACGGGGCACATGGTCGGGCTCGTGGTTATGCTTAGCAAATTCAAAAAGTGACTCAGGGTTTGCACACAGCACAAGGCAGACAATGGCTCAAAGGTGTTATAGCACAGGCCTTGTAAAGGCCAAGATTTCACAGCTCAACCACAGCTCAACTCACAGCTTCAGGGGGCTGGAGTTCGGCTCAGAGCATTGCAAGGTAATGCTTAACAGGGTGGAGCAATACTTGGGTAAGCTCAGGGTTTAACAACACTTGGTAACAAAGTGATGGCTCACAGGGGAAGTTTAGTCATGCTTACCTCACTCACAGGGCAATGCAAGGTTCAATTACAGTGCATTCACAGGTTAAGCGCAAACTTGAGCTTTTCCTTGCCTGCCTTGGGTTGGCTCAGCTGCTCACAGGCACAGCAGCAGTACCTGTTTACTCAGCAAATCAATATCAGTTCCCAGAAGGTGCAAGTTATAGCAGAGAAGATGAATATCAGCACTGGCAGATGACCAGTGAGAAGAACTTGGATCGACACAGTGGAACAAAAGTTATACTAAGTTATAACACAAGAAGCTAAGTTATAAAATCAAGCTAAGTTACACTATGAAAAACTAAAAACAAGGATATACAGACAATGAACTTAATGCAATGAACTGAAACTAAGTTACACTAATTAAAGAGCTAAAAGAAATAACACAAAGTGAATATGTACAAGGTGGAAGGAAACTCAGTAAAGACAGGCCAATGAACACAGGGCACACGCCAAGTCCCCGGCAGCGGCGCCAAAAACTTGGTAGGCCTTGGGATGTGTATAAATTTAAGCCTACTTGTAATAAACCGCAAGTGCACGGCGTCTGTCGGAGACCCGGCAAGTACGGGTCGAACCACGAGACTTGTGGTGCTCGATTGATCTAAGGCTATGCTAAACTGAATTCCTAGGAAGTATGTAACATAAATTGAGGTTTTGGTTGCCGATACGGCTAAGATGAAATGTAGTGACTCTAAACTAAGGTAAACAAGTGAGGGTAAGGGATTGCTAGGTCTTCAAATTCGCCTCTAACTCCTATTGTGAGTTCAACTCGAGTTGAATGTCTTGTTCCTATGGCGAGACAAGGGCAATGTGTCAATTCCGCCGCTTGTCTACGGAGTTTCACCTAATGATACTTCAAATATCAGCTAAGGTACTAACCCTAAGTACTAGTTGTCTAATTAAGCACAACTAGTCGGGGAATTAGTATTAAAAATAGAAGCAAGAGCTGAAACACTCTCAACTCAAGTATTAACCTAACTACAATGCATACTTGGCATGCACTTTGTGAGAGAAAAGGATTGAGGTGTTAAAATTGAAGCTATCTTGTCAATTAAGCACTCAAGAACAATTTAACACAGTTTAAACACAATTTGGAATTAGGGTTTCATTGAAACCCCAACAACTTAAATTAAAACATCAAATGAAATTAAACTACAAATTAAACCTAAATTGAAGCACTCGGCTAGCCTGTGCATGAACCCTAAAACATCTTCTTCATCTTCTATTTATACATGCAAGAACTCAAAACTACCAAACCCTAATTTACTTTAAAACACAAATTGAATGCAACACATACTCGATAGCCTCGAATCGAGCTATTCTTCCACAAATCGGCTCTCGACTCCTTTGATGTTGATGTTAGAGAAACCCTAATACTAGTTATCTCAACCCTAGCCTCTAAGTTAGAAGAAGCTACGGGCAAAGATGGCTAGAACTAGGGTGGTGGACGAGTTGTTGAGGCGGCTGTTGTGTCGACTCGAGATGGTGGTGGTGATGGCTTTGTCGGGGAGAGAGGAAGGTGGAGATGTCTTTGCAGAGCTCGCACTTTGTCGGGGGTGAGGGAGGAGATGGAGAAGAAAGAGAAAGTGAAGAAGAGAATAGGTTTGCTCGATTAGGGTATAGGGCTTGGTGGTTTTGTTGTGAAGCATGTGCATCAGGGGAAGATGAGGAGGTCTCAGCGAGCATTGGATGAAGCGGCTACGATCTGAACGGCTGAGAGACGGCTCGGAGTAACTGGTGTTGAGCGGGAGCAGCGAACTTCGATGCGAATGGAGCCAGCGACCGTTGGATGTAGAAGATAGAAATCTCGACGGCTTGGATTGGACGGTTTGGATCCGGGTCGCTTGGTCGGGTCTAGCTCAAGCCCATGTCTTGTAGATGAGTTGCTACTTGTTGGGTTGCAACATTTTTGCGCGTGCGGGCTTTGGCTTTCGCTCCATGGATGCTCGACTCCAATTCTTCGCTCTTTTGGCTCCTCGGTTTCCGAACTTTATTTATTACCTAAAAACACAAAATTAATTAATACAAATATTTATTCTTGAAAACAAAGAAAACACAGAATCTGGGATAATATCTGATTTCTGAGTACAAAAGATGAGTTAAATGCCAATAAATAGATGTAGAAATATGCAATATTTGGCACTCATCATCAATACTAAGGGTTCTGCCGTGGAACATGACACATTATATAAAAAAAAGGTACCCTGGTAATTCTTACGTAGGCATGCTGATTGATTCAATAAATGCTCTAGTGGTCATAGTGACGTCATGTCAGATGTACGTTTTACGATTTTAACCCTAAGCTAAAAAAACCACCATCAACAACAGTAACCCATCTCTCCGCGTAGCATATACTGATGAAGTTGAAGTAAGCGAAGGTGGCATTGTACAGAAGGTCTATTATTCTGTTTTAATCAAATTTATTGATCATCGTGACCAGGTAGTGCCATATCCTCTTCCATTGGCTCGGGAGACTGGACAAAGAAACAAATGTATCCATGATGTCTTTCTTAATTTCTGTTCCTAAGACCTTTTTCTTGTTCTGACACGAACACATACACGCAATATTATAGTTAATATCTATTCCACAGTACTCTCTTCTGGTGTTGGTGTCTTACTCAGCCATCCTTTATAGAGTTTGTTCCCTTGGTCATACTCAATCTGTAAATGACATCTTAATGTGACTAGCTGATTGGGGTGATGAGTAATATTCATCTATTGCTTTGTTAGGATATTTGTAGATCTTTTTCTCTTTTTTCTTTGTGTTCCCAGTATTAAAAATTCTTATTATGTCCAGTTTAGAGATCACATCGGGTCTTTAGAGGCCTCAGGCCCGCAACCAATAACTTTAGTGACTAGCAGCTTCTGAAAGAAAAATGCATTAGAAGGCAAGCAGTATCGATGAGGCTAGTCAATGTGGTTGTAATCATTTTGTGCGTAATACACGACAGATAGAAGTCTAAATCCGAGACTTTCCTTTCTTTGCTTTTGCAATATGGAAAAAACAAACGGACAATAGAGCTCTTTTCGGCTTGCCGGGACATACATGCATGGGAAAGGCTCTAAGCTAAGCTTTCTGAAAATGGCTATCATCAATAGCTTGCCCCTTCTTCGCTGGTCAGTAGAGGACTCTTTGGATTTGCTTCCCGGGATTCATTAGCCTATGTGACTATCCTGTACATACAATAAGGAAGAGATGTCGGGGAAATGAATAGGTGAAGCCCTCCAGAAGGTGCCTTAATCACCCCGGTAAGTTTTGATCACCTAAACATGACAAACAAGCTTAAGATAACAATGCTTGCGAGTTCGACTGAGCAGTGCTCTAACAATCTCCCCTTTGTCAATTTTAGTGTCAAAACTATCAATACATATGGATTACAAAATAAATAAACTTTTTAGCTTCTCATCCAACATGCTTGATTTCCTTGGTTCTTCAACATTCCTTGAATTCTTCGCCACTTCAAGTACTCCAGCGATTCTGAACGTGTTCAACTCAGAATCATTATTGTTGAAGATCCACATCCATAACAATGCCCGCTTCTCACAAGTTTGATTCGCTCCAGGAGGTACCGGGTTTGAGTGATGGCGCAATACTGCAGAATTTGACATGGATGGTAGAGATAGCTTTCCCTCCTTGCGACAGAACCATTCATTGCCACGGTAAGATCAATATGAGCTAAATCACTATATCGCAAGCTTGAAGATTCATTGTCAGTTAATCGGCATTTCTGTCCTAACCACGGAATGAGCTTGGTGTTGCTTCGACTAAAGAAGATGAATAGGCTATCGAATGCTTGCGCGAAGCGGGGACTAATTCTTAGAGGACCGGGGATGAGAAGCTAGCTGGGCACTTCCTTTTTATTATCATTTTATTGATCAACCCAAAGCACATGACCCATATTCACAACTGAGATCCGAGGAGAGTAATAGCAAGTCTTTTCTTCCTTCGCCGGGGCATTCTTATCTTGAGGACTAGCTCGGCCCTACTGTAGTTGTGGGATCTTCCTACCTGCTCTAAGCGGTCACCTCGGTGGTAGTCCCATTTTCTTCTCTTGGGTTTCTGTTAGTAGTGGAAGGTCAACCAGTGGTGGACGTCTCTTATAAGAATAAATTCAAAGATCAACGAAGAAATCCATTTATATTGACCGTCCGTTTGTAATGAATGCACGATACGCGCGGAACAAGAGAAGGCAGTGGCGAAGAAAGAGCGTTTCCCCCTTTCTAGATCTCTCCTTTATGCGTGGGGAAACCTATGCTCCGAGAACTGTCTAACGAAATCACGTGAACAGTCAAACGAGAAATCCTTAGGGTTAGTTTGTAATCCCCTCTTTCGTGTGCTAGCCGACAAATAACTAGTCCAGTGATTCAAGCTAGCGAGAAGCAACCCTGTTTTTGTTTGCTTTGTCCAGTCAGTCTTAATTACGTCTAGCTTCTTCATACGCTTAGCTTCGGTAACTCTATCCTCTTCCCTTTCATTTGTAGAATATACAACCGAGTTCCCATGTCAAGATTGAAGCATAGTTCGAATGAAAATGATCAGTCAGATCAGTGCTTTCAAGTACTTTTTCTTCGAGCATATACAACGGCTGGATATGCCCATTCCAAACTAGCAAAAAAGCTTGACCGACCGCCAGCTATAAATGAGATGTAAGCCTATAAAGTGGTCTCCATGTGATAGTTAGCCAGCCCTTGGTATGATTGCCCGAGATAGTACTTATTGGTTTATGCCTAGATAAGAGGAGTAAAGTTGTTCTTCCAACAAGGTGAGGCGGTGGCTTCAGTTGATGGTTTACAAAATTGTTACCAGGGATCTTTCCACAAAATCTGCTCCGCTCTTCCTAAGTAGGAAGAACTTATGGCAGGGCTCTAAAAATAAGTTGTTGGTAGGACTCCTCTTTCATGATAGGGGCCTTTAAAAGACCTTTCCAACACACCAAATACACACTTTCTCAAATGGATGTGTTGTGTGATTGACTAGTGGCGGTCTGAATCCACAATCAAGATTTCCTCTTTTTATTAAGTCAATTTTAGTAAAAAAGAAAACTTCTTCTCTGCGGCAGACCCCTTAGGCACACCTCTCCTTTAGATACTACTTTTTTTTTTTATCAACCTACTTTGTCCCCACGATACGGAGAATAGTTTTGTACCCCTAAATCTATAGGTTGTCATTCTTTCAGTCCCATAAGTACTCCTAACCGTAAAGAGAGATGCGATTTATAGTCATTTCTTTTTGAACTAAGTCAGCTAAGCCGGCTAGGAAACTAATGAATAAGTGTTGATGGTGGTTTTTAGTTCAGGGCTAAATTCGTAAAAGCCTATCTACCTGACCCGGCATCAGATGTAGTAGACATTGATATGTCTATATTCCGCAGGAAATTTGGAGAATATATCAAAATCTGATGAGTGCCTATGTCTCTCTTCATACTATATTAAAACTCAAGCTCCTAGATAAATTTTCCACTAGTATAGAGCCTAATGAGTGTATAAGCTCCTAGCTGCATTACTCATGAATCTGAGCCTGCTGAGTACTTTTCTTGTGCTTATGTTCCCCAGCAGAACCCTTAATATTGGTATGGCATGACGGATTTGTTTTCACTCGCAGCAGAGTAGCACGGACCTCCAAGTACCAAGGTTAAGACCCTTGCACGGAATACTCAGTCAGAAAGCAAAGAATAAACAGGGCCGCGGAGTAGGAGCAACAACGAGGAAAGCGTGGCCATGCCATAGGCTAGCCGGCGCCACTTGGCCACGCCCCATGCTACCTAACCGGCCCTAATTCCTTGTCGACCAATCAGGTAGCATTAAGCCTTCCACGCACACCAAAAGGGTAGCCACTCCCGTGCTTGGCCGACCCCCTACTTTTATTGACCAATCAGGTTGCTCCAAACCTGCCACAGCTTTAAAAGAGGTGGAAATTGTGTCAAGAAGTCGCCATACTAAGTTGGCTTCCCAAAAACCGCGCCAACATACTAACGGCATGTTAAACATGCCAAAACGAGCATGCCAGGCGCACATGCCAAACGGGCATGCCAAGTACACATGCCAAACGTACCATTTACCACGGAAGCATGCCAAAACGTACCAACCCACTCTCTGTTCGTGACCAGCATCACAATAGACTTCAATTTTGGCTAGCCTAGCCGTAAGCGTGGCCATGCTCTAGTGGCGGTGGATGAAACCCTAACTTCTAATCGTGGCACAAAACTATGTCGCCTCGGGCCCACAACATGCCACAAGCCGTGCGGACTTAGGAAACCCTAATAAAAGGCGCCACGCCACAGCCACTCGTGGAAATATTTGCTCCTGTGACCGCTTCTACATGGTGTCCTGCCTATGGCTCCTCTGGCATGACTCTGACACTGTTTGTATAAAATGCCATGCCACGGCCACCTACCGCGTGCTGCATGCCATATGCGCTAATTAGGATTTCGGCATGCCAAACCCTAATTTAGGCAAAGTTGTTACGCCAACCAAGCCAGATAATGTTCCACAGAGTATTGGGATTGATGTGGCCACTGAAACTGATGTTGCCACACCACATTGGAGTCTAACACCAATAAACCAAAATCTAGTGACCATGGCTACGCCAGGCGCTACTTACACCATCGTTCCGCTGGCATGCAAATGCTATGCTAGCCATTCCATCATGCCACTGGCATGCACGAACTATGCCAACCATGCCGCAGTGCCATTGGCATACGCTAAAGGCGCCACTATACCATTGGCATATGCCAATGGCGCCACTGCGCCATTATCAGGCGCCAACAGGATATGGCCATAATCAATGGCTACCCTTCCTCATGAGATGCAATCTCAGCCGTCCAAGTTCGCCACCGAACTGACAGGATTGTGGCAAGTTTTAGGCGACCAGCCGAGATAAGCCTAATAGCTCCACATGTTATTTTCCTGCAGCATGTCTCTTGACCTTGACTTACCAAACTGCTACATGTTTTCCACGAAAACACTCGAGACATCAAACATGTCACAAAACTGGGGGATACTCATCAGGGTATTGGTATGGCGGTTTACAGCGTGCGGCGTGCAATACGCCCGTTATAAGAAATTGTCAGGAAACGGAACATTTAGTGGTGGCAAGAAGTAACAGGTGTAAACGGATCCACTTCCTTCGTCGTGGAAGCATGGTTTCCGACGGTTATACGTTACTCCACTCTTCCATCACTAAATCTTTCCCACTTCCTACGAGACCAGGGTACGTTTAATTATGACTTGTATAAATAGGTTTCACCTATTTCCACCAAGGACAAGTTTTGGTCAGAGAACAACACAATATCCAGAAATCACCAAAGAACTGATAGCTTTTCATTCGGCAAGCCAGATCCACTTTCTGATACAATTCATAAAACATCCACACCTTCAGAATTAACCATTCTAGTCTCAACACCTTCTTCGCTTCCCTCCCTAAGACAAACCATTCTCCTTCACTTTGTGACCGAAGCAAGCATAGAACGGCCATTTCTTAGTTTAGGACAGGATTGTACAGATTGATCTCTCGAATGAAAAGTACTCCCGTGCAGTGCATTGTTTAGGGTTTAGGCTTGTTTCTCATCCACACACCCAAAATTACCAAAACCAGCAGAAACAGTTTTCACCCACAAACAATAAGTAATAGCGATCACCGAGATCTTTTCGAGTAATTAGGAGGCTACTAAATACAGTTGTATAAGCTAGTTGGTCAGAACAAGTGCAAATGCTTTAAGAGATTTGGGAGTAATTTTAAGTATTCAACTGTAAATGGAGAGGAAGGTATTAGAGCATAGCTTGGTTGAACCCACCAAGCGTTGGTATGTCAAGTTTGGTTGTCATATTTTAGTGAACCAAAACTCATTTAAAGAGTCGCTTGACTATGTACTAGAGTCAACTTCGTATAGGTTAGCTTGAAAGTATTAGGATATGAGACATTACAAGTATTACATGAAGACTTGAAGAATGTGAAGAAGTAAGGAGCTACAACGACGATATCATCCTTCCACTTGAGGTTAGAAATATTTGACTTGAACTGTTTCATTCCCTAACGTATCTTTCAAGTCGTGCATATTGAAACATAACTGCGAAGCTATGGATGATTATACTCTAGTTAGACGTAGTATTAAGGAATACAATACGAAGTATAAACGCTTATCTTTTGAACTTCGTATATAAGACATCGGCATAATCGTTTGAATGCTATTGTGATTATGTATGGGTATGACGTGAAGATTTAATCCTAGGAAACAATGTTTTACATTCGTTTAAAGGAAGTACATTCATAAACTTGTTTTGTGAATAGAAAGGGAAATCGCTAGGCTTATTGGTATTGTTATTCATTGCATATCTTTTGAACTACCAATATGTTTGTTTAGTATAACTGCTCATAACTTGTTTATGTATCTTGGTAAAACTATTCACAAGGCCTGACTTTTGTATTGGTATGACTTTTATTAGTGAAACCGATCTTAAGTAATCACCTGAGATGGTATGATCGATTTGTTGTAATTGGTATGACCAACTCTAGTCATTGGGGAACCGATCCTAGTAAGAGGTGCAACAAAGGGGAATCGATCCTTGTAAGAGGTGCAGCAAGTTTCTAGTTATTGGGAACCGATCCTTGTAGGAGGTGCAGCAAGTTTCTAGTTATTGGGAACCGATCCTTGTAAGAGGTACAACAAGTTTCTAGTTATTGGGAACCGATCCTATGAACATGTGCAACACGTTTTTAGTTATTGGGAACCGATCCTGTAGACATGTGCACCAAATACAAGTTAGATACCATATATATTTGGGAACCGATCCTAGTACCTAATCAACCAAGTTTTGGTAACTAGCGTGACTAATTTTAGTACCCACATGGAGGTAGAAACGAAACTTGTTTTGGTAGAACCGTGAAACCCATGTTTGGTGATTTGATAGGATAATCAATCACATAGTTCTTGGAAGTCAGGTGAACCAATTCTAAACTCGTTTTGGAAGTGTGGCAAATCGGTTCCAAGATTGTAAGTATGAAAAAGGACTTACAAAGTAAAGATGTTGACATACTTTGAACATGTGCAGTAACGCTTATCTTTTATTGTTCAAAGATATTCCTTAATAGCTAAAGGAGAATCCCGGATCGAAATAAATTGAGAATCTTTTAATTAAGGTTTTTAGTTTTATATGCTTTTAATTTCCAGCAATTAAAATCCATATCTTTAGAAAATAAAAATTGGTAATGTGCATTTACTAATTGGAGATTTTCTACTGAGATTTCGGTCAATATTTGGACAAAGCATTTCCAGGAATTATGGAAACCGAATTTGGAAATATATTGCGTATCTTGAGAATATTTTCGGTTTTGGAAATTCCTTGGTGTCCAAACTTCCTTGGTCTATAAATATTGAAGTTTGCATTTCGAGCAAACTAATCCTCAGAGCCAGCAAAACTACCTAGTTGTGTTTTTACTGGTGGAGCCGCCTATTCGGAGAGGAAAGTAACCTAATTAGGCGAAATCTCTTACGGCCGCTCGGTTTAAAGACTTTTTGGGATTGAGAAGCTCTATTAGTACCGTTGGTGGGAAACTAGATAATTGCAGTTAATTATTAGTTTTCGATTGATTTGATTGACTAATGGTTGTTGAACTTTGGTTGCACCTTGTTTGTTTATGCTTGAGATCTTCTCTTCTGATATAAGATTCACTCAAACTAGATCGAAGTTTCGACCGGGGATCTTTAGACTGTTTGTAGATCTAAAGACGTCTTGTGATAATCCATTGTTAACAGACTCCGTTCTGTGTGTGATTGATCACAAGAGATTCAAGTTGATTGTGTGCAGGTGTTTATTGAAGATCTAAGAAGATTTGAAAACGAAAAAGATTTCTGATTTGGGTTCATAATATTTGGTGTACACAAGACTTGTTTCGGCTGGAAAAGGATCCCACTATAATCGGTTTATCTTTGTGATAGATTTGATTGATTAGTTGAGTAGATCGACATCAATACGTTTCTTTGTGATTCGAAGTATTGATTGCAAAATATTAACAATTACTTTGGTAGTTATTGATAAGATAGATCTAAGGACCTGACAAAGGAGTTTATTGGGATAAACGGAAGAGCCTTTTGTCAAAATCATATCACTTGATTGAAAAGAGTTGTTACCGAACAGATTTGTTGTTCCTTTACTATTTGGAATACGAACCAAAGGAATTGTTCCAAGTGCGTGACTTATTGCAAGTTGGAGGCGCAGGGATACAGACTGAACTAGGTGAACTATAGGTTTAGTTGCTTGGTCTCAACTATACGAAATTGGTTTAGATTTTGTATATCAGCTTAATCCTGAGAGTATTCAATTCTGGACAAGGTCCCGAGGTTTTCCTGCATTTGCGGTTTCCTCGTTAACAAAATTTTGTTGTGTGTTTTACTTTTCTATTTCCGCAATTATAATTGTTTTTATTATAATTAGAAGTAAAATACACAAACGTTAATTCCTATTTACTTGATAGCAATCCTATTGTGTTTGGTTAAGTCTGAACCATTTATCAAGTAAACATACTTCGTTGTTGTATTGTCTCGATCTTGTATCCATAGTCAATCACACAAGTTATCTTGTTGTCGTATTGTCTTGATCTCATATCCATAGACGATCACACGAAGTGTGAATCAATTAGTTGTATTGTCTCGACTCTGTCCATAGACAATCACTTTCGGAGAAAGAACTTATAGGTTGAAAAGTTTTAGATTGAGGTATATTTGGGTGCCCTCGTCTTTTCAATTGGTATCAGAGCAGGCAAACACGAAAAGATCTAACAATCTATGTTTGGTGTGATCCATCCTATAAGAAATTGAATCTATGACTGATTCAGTTAACGTAACGGCAGGATTTGACTACTTCAAAAAATCGTGGTGGAAGACACGAATGAAGTATGTAATACTCTTATTCCTAGATGTTTTAGGAATTGGAATTATGTCTATGTATGTCTTGGGTGACTTACATAATCCTTTGGATCAGATAGGGTTGTATATCATTGTGTTTGATACTAACTGCAACAATGATACAATTCTCTATGAGACAGGATGTATCTTGAAAATGCATAAGATTTCTCTCAGAATTTTTCATTGTTATATGAACCATGACCATTGTGTTCTTGAAAAATCTGGAATCTTAAATATATTTTGGATGAACTCCCAAAGTATATATATGTAAATTTTCAGATCAAAGACTGTCAATGTATCGCTATCTAGGATGCGATTTTGGAAACCGTGTATTACAAGGAATGATTTTTCAGTTAATAATTCCATTAACAATGGATTGCTTCATACACCTCACAACTATTTTAATGAAGCAAGTGATCTTTTGAAATATTTCAGGAATTATTATAATGGTATTCTTAATAAATATCATATCTTGTTCAAATTTTTCTGTACATACTCTAGTAGAAAATTCTTGAGTGAATTTCAAATGATATTATCAAATTCTCGTTATAAAAGAGTAAACAGATTTTTGGACAAAAACATAGAATCAATAGGAAATAAAGATCCAGTCCATGAAAAATCGGTTTTCCAAAAGAAAAACCTAGATATAAAATCGGAATTGTTTCCCCACAAGCCTCGGTTTCCGATTTTGATAGAATTTCCTACAACTAGTTATTTCCGGTTTTTGATATCTATTCTTCCTATAAAAGATAACCTCTTGCTAAGTTCACTAACATATTTGGGGAAGATTGATCGAAACCGTAATTAGGGTTTATCATATTTTCGCAAATATGAGGAAAAGAAAATCCAGTGGCACTTCCTCTAATGATCGGGTCAGATGGGATGACCTTGATAGGATCAGATTTCCTAACAGTATTGATGACAAGCATGAATTTACTCGTTTTGTTGACAACTTTTGTTTTAGGAAATACGAAATTCTCAAGGGAATAGAGTTTACCACTGAAAAGAAATTCGATCCAGATGTCCAAGATAAGGATTATGTGAAGTTTTTTCAAGATCAAAACTGGGGAAAACTTTTTGGTTTTGAAAAATATTCACCTGATATGGTAAGAGTTTTTTATGCGAATATTCATAATGTTGATCATAAAAATATTACCTTTGTTACACTTGTTGGTCGAGGACTCTACTATGTTGATCGTAAGACAATCTCTAATGCTATTGAGTATAATGTAGAATGTAATCACTTGACTACTGGAGTTGAAATTGAGCATGGTACCATTTCAACACAGCTCATTGGAAGATCAACAGAATGGGAAAATGGTAGACTACCAACAAAAGATATACCCTTCTACCTAAGGGTATTTGGTAAACTTGCTTTAGCTACCCTATTTGTAAGTACAAGAGATGAGTCAGTTTGGGATAAGGATTTTGCAGAATTCGTCTATTTCCTATTGAAAGGAGATTCTCAAATTGATCTCTGCGGAATTATTGTTAGCCAAATGATCAAAATCTCATATTTTATTTCCTCCCAAGGAATAAAGAGGCATCTCGGTTTTCCATGTGTAATCACAGATATTTGTGAATTCATTGCGGGAGATGATTTTGATGACATGAGAAGTATTATGACTGTCTCTAAAAGGACTATATCTCAATTGATGGGAGGTCAAACTAGTAATAAAACTGTTGAAAGGATTTCACCAAATTCTAACAACAAGTCTCTTCTAGTTCATCTTGAAACTCTTGGTAAACAACTTGTCTGTTTTCAGAAACATTTGGGCTTTGCTGCTCGAAAAGATCCAGAAACTCTTAAAGGAATTCTAAAGATTGAATCAGAGTTTTGGAACCAAGAATCGGAAATAGAAGAAGAGCATCAAAAACTACATGATCTCAAGGAATGTTCCTCCTAGTAATTATCTCAAAAGTGAGGAAAATAGACATCAGTTTTTGATAATTGTATTTGGTCTATTATGAATAAAATTATTAGTTTATAATTTTTCTTGTGATAGTTTTAAATAACTTATCATGTGCTTGAATGCTTTATCTTATTGCTATGTATGTTTATGGGACGTTTGATTTCGGTTTTCATGACCTTAATAATCCATCTCATATGATGTGAACCCTTATGGTTTGGGTGACTTTTTGATTTAGCGGGATTAAGTTCTAGCCCATGTTGGTAGGCTTTATCAAAGGATCATGAGGGGTTCTGATTGAAACAATATGTGAAAAAGTCACAATATGTTGAATCGTTTGGTTTAGCATAAAAGCATATGTGTTTCAGGGTTTCAACTTTTGCATTGCATAAGTTAAAACCGGTTTTCAACCTTTCTCTGGTAAAGGTTGGTTGTTGTTGTTCCTTTGTCTTGCAAGAGGATGACAACATAGTGATATTTTGGTATCAATTCTCCCTGGGAAGATGCAAACATTAATGGAGAAGAGGATTCGCAATTTGAGGTAACGACTTTGTTGGTTAATCGTTTTCCTGTTTAAGAAAAGCCTGAGTTTATTGCATATGTTTATTGCTTTTGCTTAACAAAATTTCGGTACAATTGATGTTTATTCCATTATTTGTGTATGGATGTGTGTGTGATTCAATTGTTTCCGGTTAAAAAAAACTATTGTTATCTTGCTTTATTGTTTGGTATCAATCGTTTAGGCTTACAAAATTTACGGTGCAATTGCGGTGCTTTAATGTCTATGTTGTTTCAGTTGCTTCCAGTTGAGGTAAATAATTATGCAAGTTGATTTATTTGGTTTGTATGAATTGTTTATGGCTTAACAAAAGAAAAAGTTTTCGGGATGAATTGTTTAGTCCAATTTGATTTCGGATAAGAGAAACTAAGTTAATTATGACCTTAGTTAGACTTATCAAAGTAGAGGTTTCGGTTATTCAAGTCTAATCGAATGCCTTAACAAGAATTACTAGTTAACTAACCTAGTACTTGTCTTGTTTAAAAGTGAAAGGTCTAAGGTATTATGAGAATAACTAGAGCCTGATGAGAAAAATTGAGTCAATTCTGATCTTTATTTTGGTCTTATCGAACAAGCGATTGTATTTGTGCAATCGGTTTAGCAAAGGAACTAAGGTGCTTAGTCGATTTTTGGTTTGATAAAATATTAGGTAAAATTGCTTAGGACAATTGTTTCCTTGGTAACATATCAAAACAAAATTACTTTGTAGTTTCGGTTTTGATATTGGTTATCAAAAATGGTGTGTGGAACCCTCGTGCTTAACTCTTATAGGTTGCAAGTCTTTTGAGATTTGTAAGATCCTTTCGTTTGTTCTTTTATTTTCTCGTACCTTTGTCATTTTGTGACAAAAAAGGGGAGAAATATATGGAGTAAACAAGTGATATTAATATTAATTTGGTATTGATTTAGTATCACTAAGGGAAAGGACAATGGTGCTTAAATGTGATATCTAACGAAAGAGTAAAGCATAGATTAAGGGGGAGTAACATATCATATTGATAAGGGAATAACAAAGACGTGCGGATTTAAAATCTACCTATATTACCTTTAGAGGGAGTATTAGCTTTGTTATTATAATGTCAACAACGACATTTATGGATTGAATGTATACAGGTTATTGTGTTGTTGAATTTGGAATCAAGCGTATGTATAATGAATTTTGGTAATTTGTTTATCCATATGATGTAAGAGTTTTGTCACTAAAATTGACAAAGGGGGAGATTGTTAGATCATAGCTCGGTTGAACCCACCAAGCATTGGTATGTCAAGTTTGGTTGTCATATTTTAGTGAACCAAAACTCATCTAAAGAGTCGCTTGATTATGTACTAGAGTCAACTTCGTATAGGTTAGCTTGAAAGTATTAGGATATGAGACATTACAAGTATTACGTGAAGACTTGAAGAATGTGAAGAAGTAAGGAGCTACAACGACGAAATCATCCTTGTACTTGAGGTTAGTAATATTTCACTTGCATTGTTTCATTCCCTAACGTATCTTTCAAGTCGTGCATATTGAAAACATAACTGCGAAGCTGTGAATGATTGTACTCTAGTTAGACGTAGTATTAAGGAATACAATACGAAGTATAACGCTTATCTTTTGAACTTCGTATATAAGACATCGACATAATCGTTTGAATGCTATTGTGATTATGTATGGGTATGAGGTGAAGATTTCATCCTAGGAAAAATGTTTTACATTCGTTTAAAGGAAGTACATTCATAAACTTGTTTTGTGAATCGAAAGGGAAATCGCTAGGATTATTGGTATTGTTATTCATTGCATATCTTTTGAACTACCAATATGTGTATTTAGTATAACCGCTCATAACTTGTTTATGTATCTTGGTAAAAATATTCACAAGGCCTGACTTTTTTATTGGTATGACTTTTATTAGTGAAACCGATCTTAAGTAATCACCTGAGAAGGTATGATCGATTTGTTGTAATTGGTATGACCAACTCTAGTCATTGGGGAACCGATCCTAGTAAGAGGTGCAACCGATCACAAAAGGGGGATCAATCCTTGTAAGAGGTGCAACAAGTTTCTAGTTATTGGGAACCGATCCTATGAACATGTGCAACACGTTTTTAGTTATTGGGAACCGATCCTATGGACATGTGCACCAAATACAAGTTAGATACTATATATATGTGGGAACCGATCCTAATACCTAGTCAACCAAGTTTTGGCAACTAGCGTGACTAATTCTAGTACCCACATGGAGGTAGAACCAAAACTTGTTTTGATAGAACCGTGAAACCCATGTTTGGTGATTTGATAGGATAATCAATCACATAGTTCTTGGAAGTCAGATGAACCAATTCTAAACTCGTTTTGGAAGTGTGGCAAATAGGCTCCAAGATTGTAAGTATGAAAAAGGACTTACAAAGTAAAGATGTCGACATACTTTGAACATGTGCAGTAACGCTTATCTTTTATTGTTCAAAGATATTCCTTAATAGCTAAAGGAGAATCCCGAATCGAAATAAATTGAGAATCTTTTAATTAAGGTATTTAGTTTTATATGCTTTTAATTTCCAGCAATTAAAATGCATATCTTTAGAAAATAAAAATTGGTAATGTGCATTTACTAATTGGAGATTTTCTACTGAGATTTCGGTCAATATTTGGACAAAGCATTTCCAGAAATTATGGAAACCGAATTTGGAAATATATTGCATATCTTGAGAATATTTTCGGTTTTGGAAATTCCTTGGTGTCCAAACTTCCTTGGTCTATAAATATTGAAGTTTGCATTTCGAGCAAACTAATCTCGAGCCGACAAAACTACCTAGTTGTGTTGTGGCCGGTGGAGCCGCCTATTCGGAGAGGAAAGTAACCTAATTAGGCGAAATCTCTTCTTACTAGCGCTCGGTTTAAAGACTTCTTTGGGATTGAGAAGCTCTATTAGTATCGTTGGTGGGAAACTAGACAATTGCAGTTTATTATTAGTTTTTGATTGATTTGATTGACTAACGGTTGTTGAACTTTGATTGCACCTAGTTTGTTTATGCTTGAGAATCTTCTCTTCTGATATAAGATTCACTCAAACTAGATCGAAGTTTCGACGGGGATCTTTAGACTGTTTGTAGATCTAAAGACGTCTTGTGATAATCCATTGTTAACAGACTCCGTTGTGTGTGTGATTTATCACAAGAGATTCAAGTTGATTGTGTGCAGGTGTTTATTGAAGATCTAAGAAGATTTAAAGACGAAGAAGATTTCTGATTTGGGTTCATAATCTTTGGTGTACACAAGACTTGTTTCGGCTGGAAAAGGATCCAACTATAATCGATTTATCTTTGTGATAGATTTGATTGATTAGTTGAGTAAATCGGCATCAATACGTTTCTTTGTGATTCGAAGTATTGATTGCAAAATCTTAACAATTACTTTGGTAGTTGTTGATAAGATAGATCTAAGGACCTGACAAAGGAGTTTATTGGGATAAACGGAAGATCCTTTTGTCAAACTCATATCACTTGATTGAAAAGAGTTGTTACCGAACAGATTTGTTGTTCCTTTACTGTTTGGAATACGAACCAAATGAATTGTTCCAAGTGCGTGACTTATTGCAAGTTGGAGGCGCAGGGATACAGACGGAACTAGGTGAACTATAGGTTTAGTTGTTTGGTCTCAACTATACGAAGTTGGTTTAGATTTTGTATAGCGGCTTAATCGTGAGAGTATTCAATTCTGGACAAGGTCCCGGGGTTTTTCTGCATTTGCGGTTTCCTCGTTGACAAAATCTTGATGTGTGTTTTACTTTTCTATTTCCGCAATTATAATTATTTTTATTATAATTAGAAGTAAAATACACAAACGTTAATTCCTATTTACTTGATAGCAATCCTATTGTGTTTGGTTAAGTCTGAACCATTTATCAAGTAAACATACTTCGTTGTTGTATTGTCTCGATCTTGTATCCAGTCAATCACACAAGTTATCTTGTTGTCGTATTGTCTCGATCTCGTATCCATAGACGATCACACGAAGTGTGAACCAATTAGTTGTATTGTCTCGGCTCTGTCTAAAGATAATCACTTTCGGAGAAAGGACTTAAAGGTGAAAAAGTTTTAGATTGAGGTATATTTGGGTACCCTCGTCTTTTCAGAAGGATTGGCGGGTACTTAATACTAAACATGAATGCGGAAAAGGTGGATTCCAGGAGCATTGAACTGTAGGTGGTTTCACATACCAACTCTTCCACCATAGAGTTAAGACAGGGTTTTCACAGAAAAGACTGGCGTTGAGATTAACCTTTTATTATTGATACCGTGAGAAATAGTGTTAAGTGGATTCATGGGATCCGATGACATGGTTAGAATGACATTATCATGGCATCGCGATGCCATTTCTTTTACAAAATCCAAACGACGATGAATTTAAAGATAATTTTTTGATGTCATGTTCCTCTTGTAAAGCCCTACATTCCTACCAAAAGTGAGAGCTTTCCGAAATACAAAACTTCACTATCCACAAATTTTAGTTTCAACCGTTAATCTGCAACTGCTGATATTCAAAATGGTAGATGGTAATCTTATACGTCTCGGAATGCACTCATATAAGAGGAACGTGTCACCAAAAAAGTTAGTTTTGAACTCACCGCTATTTGGATTTTATAAAAAATATGGTGTCGCCATATCACGATAATACCATTCTAATTATGTTATCGGGTCCTGCCACATTTGTTAGATGTTAACAGAATGAATCTGTCTGAACGTTATTACAGTATTTATAACATTCCCACTTCATAAACAGCCCAAGACAGACAATTGTCACAACAACATTCATAAGCACAAAGACGTATTAAACCCGTCTAATATCGTCAAGAGTTCACTTCAGGGAACATTATTTAAATACCCCTCAAAATTCGCCCCTTAAAATATAATCTTATTCAATTTTTAAAAATACTCCAACCTTCTGAAAAGTACAAGTTGCTTTCAGAAGTGGACACAACTAGGGGTGGGACTTGGGTTGGTTGGTCGGGTTGGAAGGCTTGGCCGAGGCAGACCCGAGGTAGAAATTCTTTGCCCAGATTGCCCATAGAACCCGTGGAACCCGTGGAGGTGCTGCCCAAGTCCCGCCCAAGTTATATTCCTCGGGTTCCCCGGGTTCCTCGGGTTGACCCATGCTAATACTTTACAACCACTACACCAAATTCTGGGATTAGAAACAGAACCAAGCCGTTACTAAAACGGGTTGTAACGGCTCCTGCCTGTTGCAAAAGTGGGTGTTACATTTATTTCGTAACGGCTTTGTGGCCGTTACGAATTTCGGTTGTAACGGCTTTAATAACAGGTGGGAGCCGTTACTAAATTGCCACGTGGTAACAGCTCAGGGCCGTTACGATTTTTTTTTTTGTAACAACGTGGTCGTAACATCCTAGAGCCGTTACGAATTTTTTCGTAACAGCAAAAAAATTACTGCCAGTCAACATTGACCTGGTCAAAATTGGTCAATATTGACCAATTTTGACTAGGTCAATATCCACTGGTAGTTCAGTTTCAGCCAGAATACACAGAATTCAATCCAACCAAGGTTCAATCACCATTCAACAACAATAACTTGTTCTATTCTTAATTTTTTACTCATAGCTAAAAGAATTCATAAATTTTTATGTGTGCATAGTATCCAAATATTGAAATCTTATATATTGTGTCAAGGAAAATGGAAAATCTTACAAGGGATAAGGATCTAAGAATTCTTTCAAGTCTCTAGTTCCTACCATAGAAGAGTGAATTGATCTCATCAACAACCAGCAAGATTTCTTCCAGTTTGATAACTCTTATAGACCTTTTGAAGATCAACAGTTGGAGCATCAAAGCTCACTTGATGGCTTTGGAAGACCACCGACC
Source organism: Papaver armeniacum (assembly GCA_023531295.1). Lineage (NCBI taxonomy): Eukaryota > Viridiplantae > Streptophyta > Magnoliopsida > Ranunculales > Papaveraceae > Papaver > Papaver armeniacum. The sequence continues at coordinate 97,075 of JAJJWW010012571.1, forward strand.
TGTACAATAGACAACACATCAAACAGACTGAGTTTCAAGAGAACCAACAAAATTTGTGCTTATGGTTCTAGAACTGGATCTATACATTAACAGAGGAAAATAGCAAGGAAGTCCCCACACCTGAAGACAGTGAACATAGCACTTTGTATATCCCAAGTCATTCACTAATGGCACATCCAACGATTTAATCAACTGCCATGCTGATGGAGCAAACCTGCACCACAAAAATTCATTTTATTATCATCACCAGACACACACATGCTCTGAACAGATACATAACCTAATGTTATTGTCAAGTTTGGATTTTTCGAAGAAGCCCTTGAGCATGCAAGTGTTTATAATCTATAGTGCTTTCCCTAATTTGATTTAAGATAACATTGCCATGTAGATTTTGAGAACTGAACAATTACTGAGGCTATATTTCTAAAACAAACCACGAAGATCTTGACCTTCCTTGGCAAATAAGTCAGATGACCCATTCTGTGAAACCGCCTGATATTTTTGAGCCACTGCACCTAGATGGCCAACCTACCATCACACAAACCCATCAATGATGATAAATCACTTAATGACTAGAACTTACTATCTTATTACACGCAACATTTTGAAAATAAGTGCTCCAAGACATTGGCCAGTTACTTTAGGACTCTCGTCGCCAGCACAGGCCGACCAAAGGAACTGCATCACAAGCTATAAAAAAAACAGTGTCTCACCATCATTCCAAGGAAGAAAACACTGCTAAATTGCCTTCCAGTCCGTGTTATATTCCATCTTCCAAGTGCTAGTAATCTGCATTAGTAAATGGTATCAACCAAAAATTATGCATTATAAGATATTGATATCAACCAGGACAAATTTGTGTGATGTTCCATACTCAAACTAAACATTGAAAAGTTAATGTTCAAAAGGCACTTAGCCATTCATCAGAGAAACCAGATCATGACAAGATTGATCTTTTCCTCAAAATAGTCAATGGTTGTACCTGATTCAATTTCTTCGCTAACTGAGGTACACCACATTGATCAGAAAGTCTATTATATACCTGTAATGCATAACAATCATAAGCATACGTAAACAGAATTACTACAAATATCCAAAATGTCCACAAAAACCAAGCCGATGGAAATAGGATTTACGGGTCAATTACGATAGAACTTCTCCTCGTAAGCAAGTGCATCCTTGATACTGCAGTTTCACATAATATCATGTTCATAACATGCATATTATTAGATGCTCAACACTTACAAAATTATATGAAAAACCATTAAATCTTTAAAAACTGAATACACCATCCAATACCAAAGGATCACAAAGGTAGGCAAATGACTAACTTAATGTATATAATATACACAGTCACCGAGGTCATTCATACACGTCATGAAGAAAGGTATCACTAACAGTACTTATACAATGCCGACACACACAATAAATCTACATCTTGTGCGAAAACAAATTCTACCAAAAGTATCAACTATCAACCTTAGACTACCTCCAACTTCATGTCATGCTAACAAGCTTACAAGAAACTTCCAATTCTAGGAGGGCAAATTACCTCTTGGAATTGATTAACAACACCTACATAACCAAATCGGGAGAGGGATAACTTTTCCAAGCAAAAGATTACGAGCATCGGTGCCACGGTCCATAATATCCATCTCGAGGTGATAAATGGAAGAACAGTTATAAATGCTCATCAACAAATAATGAAAGCGACCTACTGTTTTGTTCTACTTAGCCACATAAATAATCATATAATCCGAATATCTTTCTTGTCTGCAGCCTAACATACATCTAGGAATTTGAGACAGCACACATCAATCCCATCTAAACATCTCAATTTGCAACAAACAATAGTAACAACATTTAACCTGCAACACTGCTTCTGTCTAGACCACCAACACTCTCCACTTGCAAATATCTCATTGCTTGTAATCCATCCATCTAAGCACCTTGATTCAGCTCATTATCTTCTCAAATTATACGCCATGTCTGCACAGCTCCACTGAACCCATCTATAACGTCAAGACACCATCAAAACTACCCCCAAACTGCAATCACCAGCATCTGCCACCAGATCCATCATTCAACCACTGCAATATCAAGATTAAGCCTATTCGAACCCCATCTTCTTGACAACACCAGATTCAATTTCACAACACACCCATCTTCTCATTCTTCTCTTAATCATTCTCTGTCAAAGCAAACCAAGATTTCAATTCCAATCAACAGCAGATCTCGATTTCAACCCATTTAATCTCTTCCATTCAACCACAATCACCAACAGAACCTTCTTCATCTGAATCAGTGACATACCCATACTTTGAACCATTTACCGCAAAACCATACCACCAGTTATTTCTTCCATCATCTCCATCAGAAGCTCAACCTCTTTTCTGTTTATTTCTTCATCTCAGATCTTCTTTATCTTCTTGATTTAATCTCTGCATCACTCACATATTCGATTAATAATCAACACTATCACATACATTGATTTCCTACTTCTCAGAAGCATCATCTTCTCGATATTCTTTCTCTGAATGATTAACAGAGCCGCCATGATTTCTCTCTGAAAACGAATCTAGGGTTTTCATAACAAATCTGATTAAAAAAAATGAGTATCTATAGAGAAAATCAATAACAGATCTGTGAAATTGAAAATGAAATCGAAATCAAAACTGAAAATGATGACGAATCTAAGCATCTTCAGTGAAGAAAAAAAAAGGGAAGAGAGGCGGAGGAGGAGGAGAAAATAGAAGAGAAAAGAGAGAGAATGCGAATGAAAAATCGATTCTCTAAGGTAGGAGGAGAAAACCCTTATACAGGGGAGGAAATATCATCTAGTACTTCATATCTTGGGCGGAAAAAAATAGCAAGCGTGTGAATGGCACACGCACACACTCTAGGTGTTACGATCCAGGTGTGACGAAGCGTGTGGCCGGCACGCCTATAAAAAAATTCGTAACGGCTGGACTCTGTTACGAATTTTTTAAAAATTTGTAACGGTGCGCGTCTGTTACGAATTTTTCGTAACGGGCATTTGTAACGGGAATTTCGTAACGGCCAGTAAGCCGTTACGAATTGCTGTTACTAATCTGGGAATTTGGTGTAGTGAACATAAAAATTGTGGACATAAAATGGGGTTAGTTAGTAGACTATATATATATACACACATATAAATCCTAATGACCTTAATTTAAGTCTTAAATTTATTTTTATTAATGTGATAATAACAAATTTTAGTAATTATAAGATTTGGTTGTTGTATTTAGCTTAAATTTCCAAATAACTTATGATTATTGACAATAATATATATTTTTTTCATATTCATATTGAATTAATAATGAGATAGATATGATTTATATTTTCATTATTAGGTTTGAAGATAATGGCTAAAATTGCTTTTAATAGATAATACTACCAATTATAAAAATAGTTTATATAATTATATTATAGTTCCTCGGGTTGGGTGGGTTGCTCGAGTTAGAAATATTTGTGCCCATGCTTGCCCAAGTTTAACTCGGGTTTATTAAAATTGTACCCGAGCTTGCCCAAACTTTTAAAATACATCGCCCATGCCCGCCCAACGTTCGGGTTGGGCATGGGTTGGGTGGGTTGACCAAATCCAAGTCCCACCCCTAGACACAACTAACACAAGTTGCTTCCAGAAGTAGACACAAATATCCCGAAGGGGTAAAAAATAATCTTTTTAGAGTCAATTTGAGAAAGTTGCTTCCATATATTGGAAGCAACTTTCTCAAATTGACTCTAAAAAGATTATTTTTATTTTGGAAGAAACTTTCTCAAATTAACTCTAAAAAGATTATTTTTTACCCCTCCCGAATATTTGTGTAAGGTCAATAAAAATGGAGAGTACATTCCCACTTTACTTGTTCGGCAATCCCGCATTAATATGCAGGTTGGTGAACGTAATTGCACATCGGGAGAGAAAATCTCCAAGATATCAACTTTTAAGAAATTAGTCAGTCGCTTTGGTTATTACTTTCCAAGTTTTCTTGCAACGCGTCTTATAAATGAAATCTCTCAGCCATATCCCCCTCCTTAAAATTTGGGTGAAAGGTAAGAATGGCGAAAGAACAACAGGTTCAAATCCCAATGGTGAATCTAGGAACTCAAGGTTTAGAGGTAAAGCCCACTTCGAATGCACTCCATTTCTAATTCGGCAACCAGCAATACATCACTATATCTCTGTATCCCTAGTCCTTAATCATTCAGACTACTGCGGAAGTTTTAGTCAATCAAGTACAAAATAATTTAGATAAACAAAGGTATTTAGTCAATGTAAATCCGAGTAAACGTGTAGTGGACGAGCAGTAGATTTTGTTCATGCGGTCATGCTTAACCATGTGCCTGCGAGGCTTGGGCTTAGATTGTACATTCATTTTTGGTACTACACAATTAGAGAGTCCTAGGAGTTTTCTACTTTGTCATGGAATAAGCGATGGGACTGTGTTCCCAGATTTTCCGATTTAAACATTTTTTAATTTTTTTTGTTGGCCAAACATTCGCAGTGTAATTTAACTGTTACTGATTTATCGAGTGCTTTTACTTTTTCCATTTTTGCTGTTCCGAAGGTATCCACCAATCAGTAAAATTTGTTTTTTTGTTTGGACAGGTATCGAAGTTGGGATTTGGGTGTATGGGACTATCTGGAGTTCATAATTCTCCTTTGTCTGATGACGCCGGGGTTACAATTATCAAGGATGCTTTCAGCAAGGGTATCACTTTTTTTGATACTGCAGACATTTATGGACCTCACATCAACGAAGTCCTTCTGGGAAAGGTGTGTTATTCAAATCTCTAAACAACTGACCACAAAACGATCCTGCCATAGAGTCCCGATTTGCATCTCCTCATTTGAGCTATATTAAGAACGTGCCGAGAGGCCCGTGCTGAATGTGGACAATCATTTTTAATTTTAGCCAGTTTGATTTCCTCAGTCAGGCTAAATACCAAAATGAATTTGATTGCAAGAGATAACTAAAACTTGCAGGCACTGAAGGAATTGCCTCGAGAAAAGGTCCAAGTCGCGACCAAGTTTGGTATTGTTGGCATGGGGCCTTGTGGACTTTTAGTTAACGGGTCACCAGAATATGTACGTTCCTGTTGTGAAGCTAGTCTCAAACGTCTTGATGTGGAATATATTGATCTTTATTATCAACATCGCGTGGACAGATCAGTACCTATAGAAGAAACCGTGAGTTGTTCTATTATAATCTTGTTTTGGATTTTCATGTGAACTTACTTGAAATTTGATCTTATTTGAATAGTATGTATATACAAAGTGTTTTTAACGAAATGATGTAAATTATCTTTTGGGAAGTCAGATGGGGGAGCTTAAGAAGTTGGTCGAAGAAGGAAAAGTAAAGTATATCGGGTTATCTAACGCTAGCGTGGATACAATAAGGAGGGCACATGCCGTTCATCCCGTATCTGCTTTACAAATGGAGTGGTCACTTTGGACTCGAGATATCGAAGATGAGATAGTCCCAGTTTGCAGGTTTTTTTAATCAAAACTTGATTATTGGTTCTGTTAGTTTTTGATCATTCTATGTTAAATATGAAAGAGATATGTCATATTGAAATGCAGGGAGCTGGGCATTGGATTGGTGCCATACAGCCCGCTTGGTCGTGGATTTTTCGGTGGGAAAGCATTTGCAGAAAGTTCGGATGAGAAAATATCAATGGTAAAAACTTAAGCACCATACCTTATAGTTACAGGAAATGGGATAATTTCATGGCTTTACATTAACCACGGCCATTTTGTAACTTCGGTAGTCAACTGGTTTCGGTGTTGCTTTTGTAGGGTAAACATCCTAGGCTTGAAGGCGAAAACTTGGACAAAAACAAGATTCTATTTACTCGAGTAGAAAAATTGGCTGAAAAGCATGAATGCACGCCTGGCCAACTAGCTTTAGCTTGGGTTCTTCTTCATCAAGGAGACAATGTGGTTCCTATTCCTGGTATGCAAGTATATTCTAGAATTTGCACACAAAAGGTTGTGGTGACGGTGGTTCAGATTAGCTTATAAGCTTCCTTAATTCAACTGACCATGCAGTTGGGTATATTTTTGCAGGTACTACTAAGATTAAGAACCTAGATGCTAATATTGGGTCTCTGAGGTTGAAGCTTACAGAAGATGATGTTAAGGAGCTTTCAGATGCAGTGCCTATTAGCGAGGTGGCAGGTGCAAGCGACTACGATTTCCTGTCTAGTACCTCATGGAAATTTGCAAATACACCCCCTCAGAAATAATAAAATGTCCATGTTATTGATTTTTTTTCAGTGTATAATTTTGGTGTTATAAATGGACAATTTGGTATTTGAACTTTAAAAATTATGAACCAAAACTCCACGATTTATAAGGGGATACCAGTCTTACTAAGTGTTGATACCATTTCATCGATCCAACGGCCAGGATCGATGGGATTCTTTTGTCCTATATGAAACGGTATCAGCACTTAGTAAGACTGGTATCCCCTTTATAAATCATGCAAAACTCTGCTTCCAGTATCCACCAATTACAAACAGAGTTTTGTTTCATTTTCGTCTTCAAATATAGGTAGTTGAACTTTAAAAATTAGAGACGCTGAGATTTTTAGACCCACCATCATCTGGATAATCTCTCTCTTCTTCTTCTTCTCCTCTCTCAAAGGTGATTTCCGACAACCAAAATCCAAACTCCGGCAACCTCTAACTGCTCAGATCTACTCCTTTTGGAGTGGATCTGAGCAGTACCCACCTTTTCCTTTTAGTTTTACCAAGTTATTTCATAGATTAGCTAGGTTTTTAATGTTTTTTAGGTTTAGTTTTGGGATCTATTCCCCTTGCCGTGGCAAGTTGTCTCCATCTTCATGGTGGTTCTTTCTATGCTTTTATAGCATCTTCTATCGACTTTCATGGTCGTTCTTTGTTAATGTTCATAGGTTTCAAGATCATCGTTGATGAACTCCGGCGGCCGGAATCTTCATCGGTATATTCAAGACTCAAAGCAAATCACTCCTATTTTGGAGTATCTCTTTCTCAAGAAGAAGAAAATCAACAAAAATGGTGGACTTGTGATCCGAAAACCATTTCTCCTCCGATTCAATCGGTTCTTACATACATTTTTCTAGTCTTTTTCTGGTGTTCTTTCTCTTTCCTTGCTAGAATACTTGGTTATGTACTAGTATTGTATGGTGTTTCTCTATTACTTTATCTTGATGTCTTGAAACTCTTTGTAAACTTAACATTGAATTATTAACGAAGAGTTGATCTTTTATCAAAAAAACAAAAAATTAGAGACGCTGCTGGGTAAAGATACACCGAATGGTAGAGAAACTATGGAAGTAGTGTACTATGTATTCAATTGATTGTTACCGACAGACAATTAGAGATTGTCTTTTATACAGACAGGCTAGTGTGACAGCTAGGGACAGCTCATAGATTAACGGACAGTTACAGTTACTGGTATCTTTAACAGATAATACCTGACAGAAACTAAACTATGTTAGTAGTGTTATTAGCCCCCCGCAAGTTGAGCCGGGCAGACGTATGAACACTCAACTTGTCTCTCAAAAAGTCAAATCGTGCAGAAGACAGTCCCTTAGTGAAAATGTCAGCAACCTGAGAAGTGGTAGATATGTAGTAAAGCTTCAGAGTCTTGGAGTGAACGAGCTCTCGGATAAAATGAAAATCAACAGCAACATGCTTCATTCTGCTGTGGTTGACTGGATTGGAGGCTAATGAAATAGAACCAATGTTGTCAGCACCAATAGTTGGAGTGATTGGTAGAAAAATGTGTAAATCCTTAAGAAGTTGACAGACCCAAACAACCTCTGCTGCAGTTTGAGCTAACGACCTGTACTCTGCCTCTGTGGAAGATCTGGAGACTGTGGCTTGCTTCTTAGAGCTCCATGTAATTGGATTGGTTCCAAAGAAAATGCAGAATCCACTGGTACTGCGCCTGTCATCTGGGTTTCCAGCCCAGTCTGCATCTGAATAAGCATGAAGAGCAACAAGCCCTTTCTTAAGAACAATCCCATGGTCAATAGTGAATTTTAAGTATCTCAGGATCCTTTTGGCAGCTATGAAGTGAATGTCAGTAGGAGATTGCATATGTTGACACACTTGATTGACAGAATATGCAATTTCAGGTCTTGTCCAAGTAATATACTGAAGAGCACCTACTAATGATCGATACTCAGTTGGATCTGAGAGAGGAATGCCATCATGTTTACTCATTTTGACATCAGCAACAACTGGAGTAGAATAGGGTTTGGCGCCTAGCATATTGGTCTTCTGAAGAAGATCAAGAATGTATTTAGTTTGAGAAAGAAACATACCAGAATCATTTCTCTTCACTTCCAGCCCAAGAAAATAATGAATTTCTCCCATATCCTTGATAGGAAAATGTTGTTGAATGTCTGAAATTACACTATGACAGAAAGAATGAGATGAACCTGTCAAGAGAATGTCATCCACATAAACCAGTAAAATGGTGATCCGAGTACCAACCATGTGAACAAACAGTGATGTATCTGCAGATGACATTTGAAAACCAAGAGACAAAAGGACTTCAACAAGCTTCTCATACCAAGCTCTTGGAGCTTGCTTCAACCCATAAATAGACTTGTTGAGTTTGCAAACATAGTCTGGATGATCAGGATCCACAAAATCTGGTGGTTGAACCATATAAACCTCTTCTTTTAAATCTCCATGTAGAAAAGCATTGCTTACATCAAGCTGTTTGACTTTCCAATTAAACTGAACCGCAAGGGATAGAACTAATCTTATGGTTGTTGGTTTTGCCACTGGACTGAATGTCTCTGAGTAATCTATTCCCTCCTGTTGATGGTAGCCTTTGGCTACTAATCTTGCTTTGAACTTATCTAGAGATCCATCTGCATTTTGTTTTACCTTAAAAACCCATTTGCAACCAACTGGATTTTGAGAAGGGTGTGGTGGTATCTTGGTCCAAGTGTCAGCCAGAACATGAGCATTGTATTCATCATGGAGAGCTAATCTCCATTTGGGATTTTTGTTGGCTTGAGTAAAATAGGTAGGAGTGCTAGATGAATTCACATGTGCAATATAAACCTGTGGAAGAACATATTTTGTGGAAAGCTGAGCTTTGGGTTTGTAAACATTATTTTTAGCTCTAGTGAGCATATTATGAGTGTTAGATGAAGTGGGTAAAGAAAGAATAGGAGATGAAGAATGATGATCAGAAGTGGAAGAAATATCAGTAGAGTGGGAAATAGAATCCTTGTTTGAAGAATGCACACTAGAGGTGTTGGAAGTAGAGGGATGAACTGGAAATACAGAGTCTGTAGTGGAAATAGTTGTAAAAGAGGGTAAAGTGGAGTTATTGTCAACAACCGTAGGTTGTAAAAAGATAGGATCAATAGTAGCAGGAGTAGGATTGGAAACAGACAACTTATATTGAAGAGCAGGAAAAACCGATTCATTAAAAGATACATGTCTTGATATAAAAACCCTTCCAGAGATTGGGTCAAGACATCGGTACCCTTTGTGAGAAGGAGAATAACCAATGAAAATACACATTTTGCTTCTAGGTTCAAGTTTAGTAGAAGTGTAGGGTCTTAGCCATGGAAAACAGGCACATCCAAATACTCTAAGAAAGTGATAATCGGGTTTGCAGTGAAAGAGCTTTTCAAAAGGAGAAACAAAGGAAAGAGAAGCAGCAGGTAATCTGTTGATCAAAAAATTTGCAGTTTGAAAGGCTTCTACCCAGAATTCATGAGACAGATTGGATTGAATTAAAAGAGTCCTACCAAGTTCAACTAAATGTCTATGTTTAGACTCAGCCACCCCATTCTGCTCAGGAGTATGAGGACAACTGAATTGATGAGATATACCAGAAGATGATAATAAGGTGTTAAGTTCATTATGTATGAACTCGCCTCCTCCATCAGTCCTAATGCATTTTATAGACAAGTTAAAGAAATTTTCAACCATAAGCTTGAAGGTATTGAAAATGAGTTTGAAATCAGACTTTTTATTCATGGGATAGATCCAACAATATTTTGTACAATCATCAATGATGTTACAATAATAGTTGTATCCACTAATAGATTGAACTGGACTAGGAACCCAGAGGTCCATATGAAGTAAACATAAAGGAGTACTAGAGTGAGATGTTGAGATAGAAAATGGTTGTTTATGTGATCTACCTACATTACATTCATTACAAAAAAGATGTTTGGTAGATAGAGAATAACCAGCAGAATGACATATCCTTTGTAAAGATTGAAAAGAAGGATGGCCTAGTCTTTGATGAAGTTGAGTAGAGTTGATGGTAGTGCAGGACAAAGCATGAGGAGCTGGAGAAGATGAAAACTGAATGGGATATAGTCCATGCCTAGCTGGCCCTTGGAAAATTGTCTTCCTTGAGTTGAGCTCCTTCACAGTGAAATCATCAGAGGTAAATGTAATACTACAATTGTTATCATTTGTAAACTTGTGCACAGATACTAAGTTTTGGGTAGAATGAGGCACATGTAATATATTTGGCAAACATACTTTATTTCCATGTAAAAAACCAGAGGAATGAGCAATTCCATTAATTTTCATACCTTGACCATTAGCTGTGCTGATCTGATCTCCACCAGAATAAGAGCCAATGTGGTTCATACCAGAAGTAGTAGAAGCTATATGATGAGTAGCACCAGAATCTACAAACCATGGATTCTCACCACCAATGTTAGCTGCAGCCAGCATAGCATGAAGATTCTGTGGAGGTTGTCTGCCTTGATAGGAGAAATTGAGCCTTTGACTACATTCATAAGCTGTGTGACCATATTTATTGCATATCTGACATAGAGGTCTTTCAGGATTGAAAGATTGAGGTCTAGGTACTGATGTGAATGGAGTAGGTGGAGGTGATTGTGCAGGTGGAGTGAACTGAGATTTAGGTGAAGTGCTTGAATTTGTTGAGACACTAGCTTTGTAATTGGGATTGAAAGGTTTCTTGCCTTTGTAATTAGCACTATGACCAGTAATTGGGTTAAAATGTGCTGGAAGAGGCTTGTGAGTATTGGTGTTATTATGAACATAAAAGGATGTAGTAGGTGCTAAATTGTTTTGATTGCCAGATATAACTACCTCTTCACTTATTAACAAATTGTGTAATTCAATGCTTGATACTGGAGGATTACGAATTCTTATAGATGTGCAGAAGGAAGAGTATGTAGTATTCAAACCTCCTAAGATGATAACAACAAGTTCTTCATCTGAGATTTTAGATCCAGCAGCAGCTAATTCGTTTGAGAGTTTCTTGACATCATCTAAGAATGCTGAAACAGATTTGGAACCTTGTTTGATACCTTGAAGTTGAGTCCGCAATTGGATTGTATGAGTTGTTGAAGTTCTTGCAAATCTAGACTCAATATTCTTCCATAGTTCAAAAGATGAAGCAGCACCAGCAAAATAAGGTATAACAGCTTCAGAAATTGTTGATTGGATCCATAGAATTATGGTCTAATCCTTGTCACACCAAGTAGCATAATGTGGATTCTCAACTTGATTGGCACCTCGACCAATATATTGAGAAGGACATACATTTGTACCATCAAGAAAAGCAAGAATCTGAAACTTACGGATTACCGGCATTAACAAAGCTTTCCAGGTGATGAAATTATCATCTCTGAGCTTCAATTGAATCAAAGATGCAAGTTGATGTACTGGAATAGATGTAATATCAGAATTATTCGACATTGTTGACAAATCTGAATCTGTAAAGGTTTGAATCATGAAAAAGATGATATGTAAAGAAAGAATCCAATGAAGAACTGAAAGAAAGATAAGAAGGAGAATCAAAAAATCAGATCTGATGAAAAAAAAGAATTCAATTGATGTAGCGGAAACGAGAAGGATCAAGAAAGAAAACCTAATGTTTTCTCTCTGATACCATAGAGAAACTATGGAAGTAGTGTACTATGTATTCAATTGATTGTTACCGACAGACAATTAGAGGTTGTCTTTTATACAGACAGGCTAGTGTGACAGCTAGGGACAGCTCATAGATTAACGGACAGTTACAGTTACTGGTATCTTTAACAGATAATACCTGACAGAAACTAAACTATGTTAGTAGTGTTATTAAATGGGACTATTGTACATTGAAGTGTTCACTTTTCTTGGGCATACTATCCAGTGTTATTGTCACCCACATTCATTTGCAAGTGGGTGAACGAGTTGTTTTGTTGTAGTTGGCCTTGACAAAGAATCTCATAGAACGTACAGACGTGGTAGGTGAACATTGAGAGACGAGCAGCCGTGGTTTTTGTTTTGGTTACCTGATTCCTTGATATTTTCCTCTTTGAAACTGTTTTTTTTCTTTCATTCTTTCCTGTTGATAATTTGGGCGAAGAAAACAAAATGGAGGAAGAGAAACAAGTTGATATTCCAACTGTGAAATTAGGAAATCAAGGTTTGGAGGTAGAAACTCAATTCCTTGCATTTTTTTTTTAATTTTTTTTTTTTAATTTCTGATTTGGTTTTAGTCAGGGTTAATACTTGTTCATGTATAGAGAGTTTTAGAAGTGGGTTTTTGATATTAGCTGTGTAATCTTCACTTTCATGTCAGTTTAGCGACATTTAATTGCAAGTATGCGGCTCCTTACTGGTGTTGGAACTGTGTTTATTTATGAAGTAGTGAACTTCAAATGAATCTATGGGTGTATTCTGATCAAAGAACTTAGAAGTGGTCTTAATCTGACATAAATTACTCTGCTTAGTGTCAATTTCACTTTTTATCCAGTGAACCACTAAGAGTTCGTACTAGTGTTTCTTAGTTCTCAGTTTTAGAACGTTGATTTGAAGCTTTCCCTGTTTATTCGTTTGTATGTTTGTCCTGCGAGTAATCCGCAATTTCAATATTCATCAGGTATCAAAATTGGGTTTTGGGTGTATGGGACTAACTGGAGCTTACAATTCTCCTCTCACTGATGATGCTGGGATTGCAATACTTAAGGAAGCTTTCAATAAAGGAATTACTTTCTTTGACACCTCAGATATTTATGGACCTCATACTAATGAGGTCCTGGTCGGAAAGGTATAATTTCACTTACCACATCATTAAGCAAACACTTCCACTTACCACATCACTAAGCAAACTTGGGAACCCTGTTCACTTTGCATTTTGATATTCAGATTATGATTAGAGAAGATCTTATCTTTTTTTACTTTAGTCAAGTAGTTTCTATTCGAGCCTTTTTTTTCGCCTAGCGGAAATACTGAGCGAGTCTGGCTGTCTGATAACTTAAACTTTCAGGCACTGAAGGAATTGCCTCGAGATAAAATTCAAATAGCCAGCAAGTTTGGTATTGTTGGATTGACTCCCACTGGCACATTAGTTAAAGGTACACCTGAATATGTACGTTCTTGTTGTGAAGCTAGTCTTAAACGTCTTGATGTGGAGTACATTGATCTTTATTATCAACATCGTGTGGACACATCAGTACCCATAGAAAAAACCGTAAGTTCTTTTGTTTCCATCTGATCATGGTTTTATTATGATCCTTGAACTTGCTCTTTTATTTGTGGATGCTAGAATCTATGTTGCTAATTGAGATAAAATTATCTTTGGGGAAAGGTAGATGGGGGAACTTAAGAAGCTGGTTGAAGAAGGAAAAATAAAGTACATTGGGTTATCTGAAGCAAATGTTGACACAATTAGGAGGGCACATGCAGTTCACCCCATATCCGCGTTACAGATGGAGTGGTCCATCTGGACTCGAGATATCGAGGAAGAGATAGTCCCAGTTTGCAGGTCTGTTTCAGGTTCCTCATGTGAGAAGTATATATATCCTAGCTAGTTTGAATTAACTTCTTATGAATGTTAAGTTACTCCTTAACCTTCTGAATTTGAGAGGTCATTTATCTTGGGATCAGTATCTAAAAGGCGGAAGTGAAATTATGAGGTAATCTTACGTGCAGGGAATTAGGTATTGGGTTGGTGCCATACAGCCCAATCGGTCGTGGATTTTTTGGTGGGAAGGCAGTTGTTGAAAGTTTGGATGAAAAGAGTTCCTTGGTATGAATTTTGTCATCATATGACTCATATCTCTTTTTTCTTGTTTATCTTTGTGATCGCATTTCTAGGAGTTTGGGATGGTTACATGATTTTATTTTGACAAACACTAACCAGATAATAAATTTGGTAACTCGCTGTTTCGTGTTAGCTTGGGCATCCTAGGTTCAAAGGTGAAAACTTGGACAAAAACAAGATTTTTTATACCCGCATAGTAAAATTGGCTGATAAGCATGGATGCACACCTGCCCAACTAGCTTTAGCTTGGGTTCTTCATCAAGGGGACGACGTTGTGCCAATCCCAGGTAAGGTTTTATTTCAACTCTTCAGTGACACCTTTGTTATTCATATGTCTTCTTATGAAATTGTTGAGATTATTAGTCCCACATGGTTGGGTTATTTAAGATCCTGCGGTTTATAATCTATTAGGGCCTCTCCACTCATAGCCAATTGGTTTTGAGTTGGATGCCCGTATTCTAATATGGTATCAGAGCAGGCTCTTTGTGTCGAGTCAGTTGACCGCACCTTTACTCGCGTCACCCAATTTAATTGTCCACGTGTTTGTAAGACCCGCCGAGGCTACACGTGAGGGGGCGTGTTGAGATTATTAGTCCCACATGGTTGGGTTATTTAAGATCCTGCGGTTTATAATCTATTAGGGCCTCTCCACTCATTGCCAATTGGTTTTGAGTTGGATGCCCGTATTCTAATAGAAATAAAAAACTTCAGCTTAATCTCTGTCAAAGACCCTTAACTTGAATATCCGTATACAATCATGAAACATCTGGTGAAGTAAATGATATGTTTGGAAGAAACATGAGGATCTGGTCTTGGGCAAAGCATTGCCCAGAACAGACATTGATTTATTCATAACCGAAGAAAAAAAAATTCTGTCCAAGTCATGGTGGTCTTTTGATGACAGAAACAACTTAACTGACTATTATTTTTGTATTTTTAAGGTACAACTAAGATTAAGAACCTCCATGATAACATTGGGTCTGCAATGGTCAAGCTTACAAAAGAAGAAATGAATGAGATTTCGGATGCAGTACCTATTGATGAAGTGGCAGGCGCTAGAACCTATGACAGCATGGTTAATGCCTCATGGAAGTTTGCAAATACTCCACCTTTAAAGATATAAACGAGCAGCTGTGCATGATGTTGAATTTCTCACTGCTTCATTTTTTAGACAATGTTGAATCAATAAAAGTATGCTATAGACAGTGTTTGTGTAAGGGACGCAGATTAAGGAAGAACAGTAAACCTATTATTAGAAAGTGAATCAAATTGTCTTTACCGACAGCGAATAAAAGACAGCTATACTCGACTAAGTCAAGTCAAGTCAAAGACTATTCTAGTACACCCCCGTAAACAGATGCAGGCAGTCACTAAGCAGAGAAAGACAAGAAACTACGCCCCCACAAACTAAACAGTACTGACTGCGGAAGTTTTGAAAGAAAGTCTAACACACAATACAAAAGAAAAGACAAATCCTTGAGTAAAGGAGATGGACGCATCAGTCCCTAGCAGCTGATGAAGAAGCTTGAAGAAGATAGGAGAACACATGTCCTAGCAGCTGATGAAGAAGCTTGAAGAAGATAGGAGAACACATGTCCTTGGTAAACAAATCAGCAAGCTGCTCTTCCCTGTAATGTATATATTGGACATTAAGAAATCCGGACTCCACTAACTCTCTGATAGTGCTTTGCCCTAGCATGAAACACAGGGTTGGCAGCCAAAGATATATCGTTGGTATCGTCACAATAAAGTAAAAACTGGCAAAGTAACAGAACATGCAAGTCTGTGAGAACATAAGGGACCCGTTTAAGTTCTGCTACAGCAACAGTAAGACATTGATACTCAGCCACTGCAGATGATTGAGAGATAGATGGGTGCTTTTTAGAAGACCATAAAATCAAGAAAGACTCCAAGAAAACAGCATCCCAATCAGAAAGACTCCAGAAATCAAGAAAGACTCCAGAAGTAGATCTTCTGGTATCAGGACAACCATCCCAATCAGAATCAGTATAAGCTATAAGAGAGCTCAGATCACCAGCCCTAATAGTGAGAACCAATCCACTAGAGCCTTTTAGGTATCTTAAGATTCTCTTAACCAACATAAGATGAATCAGTGGGAGCATGCATAAATTAACTGACATAATTAACCCCAAAACATATATCAGGCCTTGTATGTGTTAGGTATTGAAGACTGCCAACAATAGTCATATACTCCAAAGGATTATCCAACAATTATCCATCATGAATAAAGACCCTAGGAGTTTTAGCAACCGGGGTATCACTAGGCTTACAATCTAAAATTTGTACGTTTTCCAACAACTCCAAAGTGTACTTTTTTTTCTAAGACAACACTAAAGAATCATCATGTCTAACAACCTCTATACCGAAGAAATAATTCAAATCCCTAACTCCTTCATTGAAACACATTCCTAGGAGCAGAAATGAGTGTAGAAATTAAAGTAAGAGAACTACTAGTCAAAATATTATCATCCACATAAAGCAACATGACCAACATATCATAAGCATAATGAAGCACAATTATATAATGACCATTAATGGAATTGAGAAAACCATATGAAATAAGAAAAGAATTGAACTTTGAAAACCATTGTCTGGGAGCTTGCTTAAGTCCATATAGACTTTTCTTCAGATGATGACATACGTGATTAGGAAAGTCAGGATGAACAAATCCTAGAGGCTGATGCATATAGACATTCTCATCAAATCACCATGAAGAAACCGCATTTGACACATCAAGTTGTTTGATGTGCCAATTATTTGTAACAACAAGACTAAGCACAATCCTTATTGGTACTCTTGACAACATGACTAAAAGTCTCTAAATAGTCCACACCATCTAACTGGTTGTACCCTTTAGCAAAAAGGCGATATTTAAATCTATCAACAGAGCCATTAGACTTCAGCTTCACCCTATAGACCCATTTACAAACTTGAAAAGACAAGGGTATCCAAATACACCACAATCTTTTTGTTTCAACCTATAAGTCCTCTTACCAAGTGTGATCGTCTATGGACAAAGTCGAGACAATACAACAAATTTGGTATTCACACTTTGTGTGATCGTCTATGGATACGAGATCGAGACAATACGACAAACAAAGTGTGATACTTGATAATAGGTTCGGACTTAACCAAACTTTATAGGATCACTATCAAGTATGACGGAGTTAACGTAAAGTGCAATTTACTTTAATTATAATAAAACAATTATAATGCGGAAGGATAAAGTAAATGGCACAACAAGATTTTGTTAACGAGGAAACTTCAAATGCAGAAAAACCCCAGGACCTAGTCCATAATTGAATACACTCAGAATTAAGCCGCTATACAAAATCTACACCAACTTCGTAAAGTTGAGACCAAGCAACTACCCCTAGTTCACTTAGTTTCCTCAGTATCCATGCGCTTCCGACTTCAAGAATCACGCAATGGTACAATTCCTTTGGATGATATTCTAAACAGTAAAGGAACAATAAATCTATTTCGTAACAACTCTATTGATTCTTTTCAAGATAAAGATATCTCAAGTCACACGCAAAGGCTCTTCTGTTTAATCTAATAATCTCCTTTGCCTGGTTAGATCAATTTATCCAATAACTACCAAAGTAGTCAAGTTTAGATTCACAATCAATCAATATAGATATAAAAGAGAAACTATAAAGCGATGCCGATCTCACGCAATTAATCAATCGAATAAATCTGATTCTAGTTGGATATCGGCCGATCAAGATTTGTGCACTGTAGTGAACTCACTACAAATTGGATTATCAGGAACAGCTTGGATCTTTAAGGATAGAGATGATTTGGGATAGATAGAGGAAATTAGAGGATTATGAGAAGAACTGGATGAATTAGAGGGATAATAAGAAGACATTGTTAGACAAGAAGTTGCAGAAGGAATTAAGGAAAAAGATAAAGTTTTACATTATTCATTAGCTGCTCACAATCACAGATCTTCTGGCTAATATAGACGGATTACTATTCTCAACATTTGAGTACCTAAACTACCCTCCAGATAACAATAACTACCACATATATCCTATCCCAGGTACATGACAAATACCCACTCCTCCAAATCATCCTTGTCCTCAAGGATGAAAAGAAGAATAACGCTCGCCCAAATAAAACAGTATGGCAACAACTTCTCCACGAACGTCATAAAGATCGTGGCTTCTCTCATCTTCAAATGTAGCAACTCGAAGTCTGCGAAAGGTTGTATAAACACCTTGAAAAATGATGCAGTAAGAAGGTACCTGAGTCTAAATGTATCTTCTTTGTCGGACAGTAAGTACATAAGAATGTATTGTACTCGTAGAGCTCATCTTATAAATCTTGTGCCGCTAGTACTTGTGTAAGTACAATTTAGCCTGCGAAAAACTCCACATGGGACAACAAACTCAATCATTGTTACGCTGTCTTGAGATGCATGGTACCCATTCCCCTATGTAGTGACAACCTCGATTTCAGAAATGGTGTAGTAAGCCAGTTCCTTGTTGGTGCCGAATAATTGAACTGATGAGAAATTTGGCTTCAAAACCAACTCCCCATATTCACTCTTGTAGGAAGATGACAAAACCCTGATTAAGAAGCAGTCTATCATGCCATTATGTGAGATGGATATAGTCATTTCTTCCCTAGGTCCAGTTGTACGGCAGTGGTGACTTTTGTCAACTCGTAGAGGAGTAGCTACTGTGGTGAACATCTCTTTTCCAAGCCTTCTAATAATTGTATACTCTTGGATGTAGAAACTGTATATCAACAAGCTATGTAATGCCATCACAAGAAGTGGACTTACCCATCCAAAACTGTGTATAATAGCCACGGTGATGCGAGACTTGGATGAACTATGAGTTGAAAATGCAATATGCAGATATAGCTCCCAATAACCAATTTCAAATTCCCATCTGGATTTGAGAATAGAAGCGAAAAAGACAGGTACTATTAATACCACGGCAGATCTAACCCTTGCAATTTTATCCTCAATCTCATTTAACTGAATCATATTTTCTGATCTGTTCACAGTAAGTTGAACACCGCAAACAACTCCATTATCTTCTAACAGACTGTATATTTGAGTTACCATGATAGTCAACCTCAAAACTGAAAATCCTAGCTGAGTACAAGAACAATTAACTCCAATAATCATTTCTTCTAACCATTCATGTCCACTGATTTCACCAGCACTAGCCTTTGCGAGCACTCCCTTGATTTCCCTTCTTCTTTCACAGCATTGCACTTCTTTATAACCCCTCTTGAGCCAAACGATTCTCCTAGCATCCTCAACGGTGTTGAAAACAAACCAGCCAGGAATAGTAGTTTCCTTCATAGATTTCTTTTGAATATTATGGCTATTATTGATAGTAAATGTATGAAGGGGACTGGGAAAGAAGAAACTCACCCTCAAGAACTGACAATAACTCCCAACAACTAACATGGTCACCATAAGAGAATAGTCATGGAGTCTAACCAAATCGTCTTCTGAAGGTAACGCCTCCAGCCACTTTCATGAGAACAATTTACCTGCTGGCACATTTGATGCAGTAAATAACATTACCCACTGAAGAATACTTCTAGGCCGCCATGTAGAGAACTCATCACAGATTGTAGCTACAGTCTTTAGTGAAAGAAATCCAAATTTTCTACCTAAACTTCGCACAATAATCTTCGATACATCACTTTTCTCTCCAATGTTAATATTATTCTTCATTGAACTAACATTGAAGAGCTTAATACCAGTAGGTAATCCATTTGCAAGTCTCCAAAGTAAGGTTAGACGTTAGTTCAATATCTGATAGGAAAACCCAGAGATTCAATTGTACAAATTTTAACATCTTCACTAGTAACATAGTGTTGTTGGCTGAGAGTATTTCCTGCCCCATGAACTCCTTAAAAGCCTCTTCTATATGTGTAGAAAGACTATCATCCTTAACAAGCACTTGAGTGAAACTTTCTGGTGTATTTCCGTACTCATGTACCCTTGTCACTTGAAGTATCGAACGATTCAAAACAGTCCAGATAATACTGCCCTGTTGTGACCTTTCATAATTCGGCTTGCTAACATCACGACAATCACTACTTTTAACAAGAAAAAACATATTCAGATACGTGAATAAGAAATCAAAACATAACCCAAGTTCCAGAGTTAGCTCATATACTGAATACCCACTTATAAGTACGTCAAATTCTTTACCACGATCAAATAACCTTCGAGCAAAATCAATGCTACAGCCAACACACTTTATACTTGTCAATTTGTTGCTGGTGACGGTGAAAACCTTCGAATTGTGAAGCCGCTTATAAACATTATTCCCATTATACTCATTCATCCGGACTAACCCCGTAAGAAAAAACACACCTGAAGTAAGAATATTCAAGCAGAATTTAAAACTATTCCCAATCGATTCTACCAGCCTTCCTCGATCAAATACCCTATCAAAAGAATAATCTCTGCTACCACTCAAATCCCAACCTTCATTCTCAAGCATTTTATCGAATACACCCCAGGGAGTAGTGAAAAAATCACCATTAGCTAGCATACAACCGATTGAATCATTACACAACCTACCTAATTGATACCCATGGCTTTTATTTATCTCATGAACACAATTTCCATAGTAATTGGACATTAAAATTGAACAAACATAGAGTGCAAACGAGCAGGAAGTAGATGTATCAAACCCGAATTCATAAACACCAACCAAATAAGAAAACCTCTTAATGAGTTTGAAATCCTTTACCTCAGCATTTGTAACCTTTCTAACATGAGAATTCAAAACATTATTGAGAGAATTATGTTTATAAAAGAAGGGTTTACCCTTTTGATAATCTAGAAAATTCAATTTCTCCTTGTGTTTCTGAACTTCATTAGTAGCACTAGATCCATCAGTTACAGAGAAAAGAGACTTAAAACTAGTTTGAAAATTACCTTCATCTGTTGCACCAGGAGTTGAAGAATTTAGAGAGAAATTTCTTTCTGAACTTGAATCAATTGGAGTTTCTTCAAGTTTTTCATCAATTACCTACTCAATCAGCGTCACTTTCTTCAGCACCGATCCAACTAATTCGAAGATTTCTATTGAACTAGATTTCCAATCTTTGTCAACCGATTCTCCCACATATATCTCATGTTCCAGTAGTAAAAGATTTTTTGTTTCTTGTTTGTACCATGAGTAAAAATACCACATATTGGGCCAGAACGTTGCCCAAATCATTGTTCAGCTGTCATCCAAGCCCACTAACCAGTCAACCGAAGCATCCCACCAGCCTGCCCAGTATTTCACAAAGTCAACGCCCGGTCAACAGACTCGGTCAATGGTCAATGGTCAAAGTCAACGCTCGGTCAATTGTCAAAGTCAACAACATGCCAACGGTCAAAATCAACCATCAGTCAATGTCAAGACCGTGTTGCCGATAGTGCTGCCATGCAGTTTCCACTCATGTGGCCAATGGTGCTGCCATACAGTTTCCACTCTTGTTGCCAGCGATGTTGCCAACCAATTCCTAGCTAAGTACCCTATTTCATCGCGCCCGGCGATCTCTACCCGTGCAACCAATCTAATCCAGTCACGGCCAAGATCCATCCATAATGTCAGCCATTATGCCTGTCAACCACCAGTCCAGTTTGCCAGCATGCAGAATTTATCATGGAAGCATGAATGAACAGTTTCATGCAGAATTGAAGATGGAGGCATAAATGTGCAGTTTCATGCAAAAATCATCATGGAGGCATGCAGTATTGATTTCAGCAGTTTCATGAAGAAATCATCATGGAGGCATGCACTATTGATTCCAGCAGTTTCATGCAGAAATCATCATGGAGGCATGCAGTATTGATTCCAGCAGTTTCATGCAGAAATCATGATGGAGGCATGAATGAGAATTAATGCCATTTTAAGTTTATATTGAAATTAGATATTAAACTGTATAAATAGGGAGGAGCAGAAATCATTTAAGGAGGTATCCAATATATGAGATAAAAGATACATTGTAATTCTACATATCAATACAATATCACCCCCGAGGGGATTCGTCCGTGGATGTAAGCAAACCATGCCGAACCACGTTAAACCTTTGTCTCTTTATTTGTTCTTCAATTCGTCTCCTAACCCAAAATACACACCAAACCATCCATTCATCGTGTTTCGTGCCCAAAAGTAATTTTGGGTACAAACATTTCTGTTGCTAAAAATTCCTTCCATCTCGCTAAAAACTCCGGAGATGGTTTACTGTTGCAGTCACCCAACACTCTAGATATCTCAGTTAAATCTATTTCTAATAATTCAACTCTGATAGATAATTCTTCACTTTCTATTAGGGTTTTCATGTTTGGAGCCGCAGAATCGACTGCTCTGATACCACTTGTAGTGAACTCACTACAATTTGGATTATCAGGAACAACTTGGATCTCTAAGGATAGAGATGATTTGGGATAGATATGGGAAATTAGAGGATCAGGAGAAGAACTAGATGAATTAGAGGGATAATAAGAAGACATTGTTAGACAAGAAGTTGCAAAAGGAATTAGGGAAGAAGATAAAGTTTTACATTATTCATTAGCTGCTCACAATCACAGATCTTATGGCTAATATCGCCGGATTACTATTCTCAACATATGAGTACCTAAACTACCCTCCAGATAACAATAATCACCACATATATCCTAGCTCAGGTACATGACATGCACACTATAAGATACGAAAACCAATAAGAAATCTTCTTTAATCTTCAAATAACCTTCACAACACCACTTGAATCTATTATGATCAATCACACACATAACGGAGTCTGTTAACAATGGATTATCACAAGATGTCTTTAGATCTAATAACAGTTATAAAGATCCCGTCGATACTTTGATCTAGTTTGAGTGAATCTTATATCAGAAGAGAATATTCTCAAGAATAAACAAACCAGGTGCAATCAAAGTTTCAACAACCGTTAGTTAATCAAATCAACCGTAAACTAATAATACTGCAATTATCTAGTTTCCCACCAACGATACTCGTAGAGCTTCTTGATCCCACAGAAGTCTTTAAACGAGCGGTCATAAGAGATTTCACCTAATTAGGATACTTTCCTCTCCGAATAGATGGCTCCACCAGAAACAACAAGAAATGAAGTTTGCCTGGCTCTTAGGATAGTTTGCTAGAAATACAGACTTAGGTATTTATAGACCAAGGATGTTTGGACATCAAGGAATTTCCAAAACCGAAAATATTCTCAAGATATGCAATGAATGACAAGATTCGGTTTCTTAATTCCAATAAATGCTTGTCCAATATCTCCGAAATCTCTCCATAGAAAATCTCCAATTAGTAAATGCACATTATTCTCTAGAGATATGCATTTAATTGCTGGTAATTAAAGCATATAAAACCAAAAACCTTAACTAAAAGATTCTTAATTTATCTCGACACATGATCTCCTTGAGTACTAAGGAATATCTTTGAACAATAAATGATAAGAGTTACTGTTCGTGTTCAAAGAATGTTGACATCTTTTCACTGCAAATCCTTATTTCATATTTATATGGATTTGCATTCTTGGAATAGGTTATACCACACTTCCAAACAAGTTTAGAATTGGTTCACCTGTATTCCAAGACAACTATGTGATTGATCAAATACCAAATCACATACATGGGTTCAATCGGTCCTACCAATCACTAGGATCGGTTATACCAAATCACATACATGGGTTCAATCTCTTCTATAAAAACTCTTCAGATGATAATATTATCTCTGGCATCTTTAATATTATAACAGTATCAATTCCTAAGGAACATAATGATAAGTTGTTACTGATTCCCACTAGAGAAGAGATATTTGGAGTTCTAAAGAATATGAAACCTAATAAGGCTACAGGTCCGGATGGTTTTCCGGCTAGTTTTTTCAAAATAAAACTGGGATACATTAGGAGAGCAAGTTATTCAAACTATTCAAGAATTTTTCAAAACTGGCATTCTTCACCCTAATTTCAATAAAACTTTCCTTTTTCTAATCCCTAAAACTAGACATCCAAAGGATCCCAGTCAATCCAGACCAATAGGCCTCTGCAACACTGTTTATAAAATCATAGTTAAATTACTAGCAAATAGAATGAAACCTTTACTTGATAATATCATTTCCCCTTTTCAAGCTGCCTTTGACCGCTGTCGTAAGCGACACAAATATAATTACACTTTCTTACTACTCAAAATATAAATATAGCAAGGGCAAGAAAGGATCGATCCCACAGAGAGGTCTAGGTTGTCAAATTGTTATGGTTTCCTATATAAAACACCGGGTGGATTTTTGATTTTTATAAACTAAGCAAATATAAAAACAAAGAAACAAATAAGCAAACAAATAAGATAGAAAAGATATTGGTTAAGGATTTCGTTTTCATTCACTAACATGCTTTTCACAATAACTAGAATTGATTTTTAATCTCAACTTTTATCAAAGACCCTAGAATACCTTGATCGCAAGAATATCCCGCAAATCTCCTCATGTCATCAACAAACACATTAAAAGATGCGAATATGAATTCTACCTAAAGGAACAACCTAACGTGTAAAAGCACTAATCAAGTTTAATTCCCTAGATGCATTAAGTTCTATGAAATCAGGCCAATCAAAGCAATTGAACGTGGAAAGCGCACTAATTCAATTTAACAAAGGTTACGATTCACATATGATCATAAGAATATATCACTACAAACCATAATCATATTATGCTACTTGTATCCAAGGAATATCACTTTTGCGTATAATAAACCCTAAACTAGCAATAGATGTGATTAGAAGTTCTACCAATTTGCAACTTGACAAAACAATCAATCAATCATGAAACAATATTTTCAGAGAATTGCACACGATAAATATGAGACAAAACTAATATATTGAATCAAAGAATCATATTTTGTGAAATCCAACTATTCCATAACCAATAATAAACTTAGGTACTCATATTCATGGAGTTCATCACAAGAAGAAAGAGAAGTTTCATGTTCTAAACCCTAGAAAACAAGTAGAGAAAAGATAATAAAACGTTCTCAAAGATATATCATCTAAATTGTGCCTAGGCTTCTCTATATATGGAGTTTTGTAACCTCCTCTTGAAGAAACTAGGAAACCTAGTAAAAATAGGAAAGGGCACCTCCTTAAGAATTATTTCCCGTGCATCAAATCCCGTGCAAAGTGACTGCCAAAATCTGGCCAAAAACTCATTGCCAAGGCTGAACGCGTTCCAAGTCAAAACAATTGGGCTCACGCTACAGATGATCTAGCCGGTCCACTGCCTGTTCGCACATAAATTGGCTGAAATAAACAAACGGGCTTGCAAGGAAGCCCATCCCATTATCATTCATTATTCCTGAGCATCACCAGCATCACTTCTTCTCGTTATTCCCTGTCCATATCTCAATTCCTACTCCTGCATGAAAGCAAGCCAACACTCCCTGGATTTGTTCTATCAGCTTCAAAACTGTCCATTGATGCCAGTAAACTTTCTCTCGTAACTCAGCACCAACGTTGCTTGTCCTACAACACCATTTCGTTGCATGAATAACAAGCAGCTGATTACTCTTGATATCACCAACTACCAGACACCACCCTTCTTAATACGTAACTATTGTCAATGGCAGCACCAAAACGTCCCATGCATGCAGCTCCTCCCCATACTCGTCCGGATCCATAACTCCATAACCGATCACAGCAGCTAGCAGTTCGAGCTCCACCTCAGTCCATTATCTCCGTACCGTCCCTGTTCGACCTCATTGCCATAACTACATTCGATCCACAGCAGCGATCATAGCTTCCAACTCTTCTTTGCCATCGTTTATCATCACTACCAAGCTCAGCTCAATCGTCTCGTAATGGCAGCCTCGAGCAGCCATCGATATAGGCAAGAAGCATCTCCCGTAACTTCTTCCCGAGCTCGTCTTCGCATCCCGGGTAGCAAAGCAGCAGTCACCACCATTACCGAGCATCACTCTTGTTCCTCGAGCCGTTCTCGTTACCTCTCACAACATTTGACTTTCCGAGCTTCATTCATCTCTATTGACAAAGATCATCATCATCTCGACTCCACCATCTTCTGCCAAATTCATGGCAGCAACGACCAACCTTCTCATCACTGCCAATGGCATCAGCTCCTCCATCGATAATGGCAGCAGCCATCACTGTTTTCCGTTTTCTCTCGAGTTCACGATAGCAGCGACAACTCAAACCAACTCGTACCGCGCAAACCATTCCAATCCTTCCTCTGTTGCGTAAGCCTCACCATTATCAACACAAAGACCACAAACCCGATCACATCATCAACAACACCCACAACGACTAAGCTTCATTGCTGCCAACACGAGCTCAAAACCCATCTCCTTTAGCCTCTCGATCAACTCCATCAATCGCCGAGCGTTCATGCAAACCAAAAACCTCCGTCGAGTATTGTTAAATTAGGGAAGACAAAGGTGCCCCTAGTGAAATGACAAGTACCGTTAGCACTATTTGATTTCTAGCTTCCCCCTAGTAAATGGCCTAACTTGCCTTTAACAGTTCCTTTGAAACAGGACATCCCTTAACATGATGACTGCCCCTTAACGCACAGTGGGGGTCCCAATAGCACCTGCCCTTTAAAAATGACCATTGAGCCCTTTTAGTCTTTGAGTTCTTTTGCTCATAACTTCTTCATACGAACTCGGAATGACTCCGTTCTTTCGCCATTGTCTTTATCTTCTCGCCCTCTACACAATGAAAAGTAGAAATCTTGTATTTGAACGAGTTCCAATTGGTCTTTTTGCTCCAAATGACTCCATTGCACCTAATAAACTCAAAAGCACACATAAGATACATAATTCACAAGAAAACTCGCAAAGAAAGCATAAATACTAGATATTAAATACGGTGTATTCTACACCTATCAAATTCCCCCACACTTAGACTTTGCTAGTCCTCGAGCAAATCAAACAAAACAAAAAATAAAAATAAAAATACAACAACTCCGTGTCGTCGAGGCTACGGTCACTTTTAGCGTAAATAACAAGCCTTTAAACCACTAAGTGTCCCTAGTGGACGAGTTATAGTCTCGTGAAGGTTTACTAGAGATATACCTACAAAACCTATATTTCAAACTCCGTCTATTCGTGACAAATCAATGAACGAATCCAAATTGACTACAGGAGGAGGTACCTTGCAAATTCAATTCATATATTAGTAAATAAACTCTAATTAGATAGTCGAACAAACCACAATACTGAAACTAACAAACCACAATCACAATGAAAAGATTAAGAAAATGGATATAGATGTAGATGTTGGCGAATATTCACAAGTGTTCGATGTTTCCCATATCTCTGTCTCAAAGGTCCGTTAAGATGAACCTAATCCTATTGGATTGAGCTACTTAGTCCGAATGCTACATCAAATCAATTGGCATATACAAGGGAACCAAAAGTGACTTTATTCAACACAATAATAATTTTTAATTTTTTTTTTTTTTTTTTTATGATTGGATCAAACTGGATCCAATTTATTTTTAGACGGCATGATTAGATCTTTTGGATCCAAGCGCATGCTTCTTGTCGCAAGTACATGATAGTTGCCTTGGATCCTGCATTCCACGCTTGTTTAGGCGACGGAGACAGGGACTACGTTTCACACATACTGCTATTCCCAAGTGTCTTTTTATTCCGTTTTGGTCTAATTGGTCGGTCTTTTTTTTTTTTTTCTTTTCTTTTTTTTCAATTTTTTTTTTTTTTTTTTTTTTTTTTTTTTTTTTTTTTTTTTAGTAACTCAACCACTCTATTTCATCCTAGCAGTAATAACACGTCGATTTTTAGTGACCCACCAAAGCGCTTAGAGAATAATAGATAAATATGGAAAAATAAAAATAGAATGTGATATGGTGATATTCCGAGATATGGTAACAACTATCATGTTAATTTGTGATTTCTGAGCTATATTCTTCCCTTTTAGTTAATTGGTTCTCAACTCCTGCATTCAAAATGGTTCCATCCACTAATTGTGTCAAAAACAAACATATAAATGCTCCCCCACACTTAAACTTCACATTGTCCTCAATGTGTAAAACCGAAAGTTCTGAATTCTGACGTAACAGCAGATAAAACGCAAAAACTGTACAAATTGGTAAGGAATTTGGAAAAACTCCATTTCACAAAAGTTGTTCGCCTACGTGTTTTCTACACGGTGTCAAAATTTCACAGTGTTTGGATAAACGGTCTGACAGTTATGGTCTCTGGACTGAACTACGCGCAGTCTGAAATTTTCTGACGAAAAGGTATTCGGCATAATTCTCTTCTAAGATAGATTACGGACTCAATGAAATTAAACATAGGGATGCAAATATGATATGAAAACAGTAAAAAATAAATAAACGAAACAAAAATAAAAAGCAAAAGGATAAGAGATACAAAACCGGTGGGTTGCCTCCCACTAAGCGCTTGTTTTAAAGTCGTCAGCCCGACTATATCCTTGGAAGATTCATTCCCCATACACCAACAATCTGAAAAGTTGGGGATCCGTCCATAGAACCTGTTTTGGAAACACTAGCTTCACACAAATATTAGTACAATAAAGCAAAAGTGAAGCTATGAACCGATAAAAGCTTTCCCCACACTTATTCTTGTCCACACTTGGAAGTGTATAAAGAATATAGACGTCGGGTACTTCCACGGTTTTCGGTTCCATAAACTGCATAGTATGAGAATCAAGTATCTCTAATGGTGGAAAACGAGAAACAAAGTCAGTCAACAATATTCTCGAAGCACATACATTCAAACCAATAAGAGGTAAAGGAGAAGAAATAATAGGCAAAGGGTTAGATAAACCTTTCACAATCTCTTGTATCACGGAATCCTCTTCATCCTTGAAAAACTCAAGTGAATTATTCACCTCTTGTATATCATGGTCCTCTATCAAACCTTGCAACCATTTTTCGTCCGTTTCTGCCGTAACCAAAGTCTCGACATAAACATCATCATTACAATCATGCACAAGTTCAATTGGGTCTTCCACAATATTGGTTATAACGGTTTCATTCTCAACATACTCCTCTTTGTTGTAAGGCACATACTCTTTTGCGGATCCAAATTTTATTATAAGAAACTTTTTAGAACACTAGAAAATGCATCATCCTCAAGCTCCACCCTTTGAATAGGCTCTTGATCATTATTAAGATCAATGCTTGAGTAATCTACACAAGTGTCGACATATTCCTCTTCATCTTCATCTTGATCCCAAAAAGACTCCTCGGAGATGTCACCATGAGTTGTTTCAAGCAATA
This sequence comes from Papaver armeniacum, assembly GCA_023531295.1. Taxonomy (NCBI): domain Eukaryota; kingdom Viridiplantae; phylum Streptophyta; class Magnoliopsida; order Ranunculales; family Papaveraceae; genus Papaver; species Papaver armeniacum. The sequence continues at coordinate 126,448 of JAJJWW010012571.1, forward strand.
TATCATAATCACCGTCACTATCATAGTCAACATAAGATTGTTCCTCGCTGAATTTAGTGTTGTTAATCTCTAACTCATCCTTTTGAATAGGTGAATGATCATTATTACGATCAAGAGTTGAGTTAACTACACAATTATCCACGAAAGTGCCCAAGGATTGGCCTTTTTCAACATTAGCATCAATCAAATATTCATCACAAACCATATGCACATTAGAATTATCCATATCTTCCTTGTATTGATCAATGTCTCTTCGCAAGATAGTCATACTTTCACGAAGTTCTTGGAGTTGCTCGTTTGTAGTCTCTTTTGCTTTTTGAAATTCCTCTTGTAAAAAGGTGGAAACTTTATCTATAAAATTAGAGACTTTTTGTTCACAAGCATAAGAATCCTCCCATCCTTGTTGTTGTTCACACACATACCCGCCATAAGGTTGTTGAGGAAAACCACAAGGTTCCATGGAATATTGGTCATAACCAATGAATTGGTTTTGATTATACCCATGGAATTGGTAGTTATCATATTGTTGAGGTTGAAACCCGTATTGATTGCTCCAATATGCTCCTTCCATAGAAATAAGCACCTGAAATAATTCTCAAACCAAGGTTAGAACCCAGAAAATAAGAAAAATAAAAATAAAACAAAAACTAAATACAAAAATAAGAAACCAAAAACAATTGACAACCGCTGCCTCCCCGGCAACGGCGCCAAAATTTGATCGTTGTCGTAAGCGACACAAATATAATTACACTTTCTTACTACTCAAAATATAAATATAGCAAGGGCAAGAAAGGATCGATCCCACAGAGAGGTCTAGGTTGTCAAATTGTTATGGTTTCCTATATAAAACAGGGTGGATTTTCTGATTTTTATAAACTAAGCAAATATAAAAACAAAGAAACAAATAAGCAAACAAATAAGATAGAAAAGATATTGGTTAAGGATTTCGTTTTCATTCACTAACATGCTTTTCACAATAACTAGAATTGATTTTTAATCTCAACTTTTATCAAAGACCCTAGAATACCTTGATCGCAAGAATATCCCGCAAATCTCCTCATGTCATCAACAAACACATTAAAAGATGCGAATATGAATTCTACCTAAAGGAACAACCTAACGTGTAAAAGCACTAATCAAGTTTAATTCCCTAGATGCATTAAGTTCTATGAAATCAGGCCAATCAAAGCAATTGAACGTGGAAAGCGCACTAATTCAATTTAACAAAGGTTACGATTCACATATGATCATAAGAATATATCACTACAAACCATAATCATATTATGCTACTTGTATCCAAGGAATATCACTTTTGCGTATAATAAACCCTAAACTAGCAATAGATGTGATTAGAAGTTCTACCAATTTGCAACTTGACAAAACAATCAATCAATCATGAAACAATATTTTCAGAGAATTGCACACGATAAATATGAGACAAAACTAATATATTGAATCAAAGAATCATATTTTGTGAAATCCAACTATTCCATAACCAATAATAAACTTAGGTACTCATATTCATGGAGTTCATCACAAGAAGAAAGAGAAGTTTCATGTTCTAAACCCTAGAAAACAAGTAGAGAAAAGATAATAAAACGTTCTCAAAGATATATCATCTAAATTGTGCCTAGGCTTCTCTATATATGGAGTTTTGTAACCTCCTCTTGAAGAAACTAGGAAACCTAGTAAAAATAGGAAAGGGCACCTCCTTAAGAATTATTTCCGTGCATCAAATCCCGTGCAAAGTGACTGCCAAAATCTGGCCAAAAACTCATTGCCAAGGCCGAACGCGTTCCAAGTCAAAACAATTGGGCTCACGCTACGAGATGATCTAGCCGGTCCTTTGCTGTTCGCACATAAATTGGCTGAAATAAACAAACGGGCTTGCAAGGAAGCCCATCCCATTATCATTCATTATTCCCGAGCATCACCAAGCATCACTTCTTCTCGTTATTCCCTGTCCATATCTCAATTCCTACTCCCGCATGAAAGCAAGCCAACACTCCCTGGATTTGTTCTATCAGCTTCAAAACTGTCCATTGATGCCAGTAAACTTTCTCTCGTAACTCAGCACCAACGTTGCTTGTCCTACAACACCATTTCGTTGCATGAATAACAAGCAGCTGATTACTCTTGATATCACCAACTACCAGACACCACCCTTCTTAATACGTAACTATTGTCACTGGCAGCACCAAAACGTCCCATGCATGCAGCTCCTCCCCATACTCGTCCGGATCCATAACTCCATAACCGATCACAGCAGCTAGCAGTTCGAGCTCCACCTCAGTCCATTATCTCCGTACCGTCCCTGTTCGACCTCATTGCCATAACTACATTCGATCCACAGCGAGCGATCATAGCTTCCAACTCTTCACCGCCATCGTTTATCATCACTACCAAGCTCGGCTCAATCGTCTCTGTAATGGCAGCCTCGAGCAGCCATCGATAGGGCAAAAGACATCTCCTTAACTTCTTCCCGAGCTCGTCTTCGCATCCTGGTAGCAGCAGCAGTCACCACCATTACCGAGCATCACTCTGTTCCTCGAGCCGTTCTCGTTACCTCTGTCAACAGCCCCAGCTCTGAGCTTCATTCATCTCTATTGACAGCATCATCATCATCTCGACTCCACCATCTTCTGCCAAATTCATGGCAGCAACGACCAACCTTCTCATCATCGCCAATGGCATCGGCTCCTCCATCGATAATGGCAGCAGCCATCACTGTTTTCCGTTTTCTCTCGAGTTCACGATAGCAGCGACAACTCAATCCAACTCGTACCGCGCAAACCATTCCAATCCTTCCTCTGTTGCCAGAAGCCTCACCATTATCAACACAAAGACCACAAACCCGATCACTGTCAACAACACCCACAACGACTAAGCTTCATTGCTGCCAACACGAGCTCAAAACCCATCTCCTTTAGCCTCTGATCAACTCCATCAATCGCCAGCGTTCATGCAAACCAAAAACCTCCGTCGAGTATTGTTAAATTAGGGAAGACAAAGGTGCCCCTAGTGAAATGACAAGTACCTGTTAGCACTATTTGATTTCTAGCTTCCCCCTAGTAAATGGCCTAACTGCCTTTAATGAGTTCCTTTGAAACAGGACATCCCTTAACATGATGACTGCCCCTTAACGCACAGTGGGGGTCCCAATAGCACCTGCCCTTTAAAAATGACCATTGAGCCCTTTTAGTCTTCGGAGTTCTTTTGCTCATAACTTCTTCATACGAACTCGGAATGACTCCGTTCTTTCGCCATTGTCTTTATCTTCTCGCCCTCTACACAATGAAAAGTAGAAATCTTGTATTTGAACGAGTTCCAATTGGTCTTTTTGCTCCAAATGACTCCATTGCACCTAATAAACTCAAAAGCACACATAAGATACATAATTCACAAGAAAACTCGCAAAGAAAGCATAAATACTAGATATTAAATACGGTGTATTCTACACCTATCAGCCTTTTTATCCAAAAAGACAAATCTCTGATAACATAGTAATAGCACACAAAATAATTCATTCCATTGAAAAAAAAATGTTAGAGCACTGCTCGGTCGAACTTACAAGAGTTGCTATCTCAAGCTTGTTTGTCAATGTTAGTGATCAAAACTATAAGTCTTGATTTCTAGTCTACTTATAGTGATGTCTCAGACTAGGATAAATTGTGTAGTTGAGCATTAGAATTCACGGCGTTCATCAATTGAAGACGAAGAACTACTAAGGAGAGCTTGTGGAACTTCATCAACAAAAGGTATGTGGAGACTAAAACTCATCTATCACTTGGAAAGTATATTTCTACTCTATCTCTATATTGTGACAAAAGTCGTATTATTATATAGTTTTTCGATTATGCACATTTGAGATTTCGAGCTGAGATTATGTGTTGGTAAGCTTTGGCTTCAACCAATTTCATCTTATATTCTTGACGAAAGTCAAAACATGATAATGTGAAAATTTCCGAGTAACATCTTACATGGTTTGTGTGATACAATCATTTGGTGTAGACTTGGAATGTTTCGTTATGATTATTTCAATAACTTGAAAATTGCTTTGATGCTAATAGTCTCAGGAAAACGGCTATTGTCATCCTCGAAGAAAGTTTCAATGATTGAAATAGAGTTTAGAACTATTGGATTATAAGCATAGTGTGCATGCTTGCATGTATGTGATCCATGACCGAAACTAGAGTATGCATACCCGTATGCGTACTTGTAGTTGTGAAATTCCGTGTACCAAGTACACATACCTGTACGCATACTTGTGTAAGGTATAGGTCCCGAATTTCTGATGGGTTTTGGAAGTGTACTTAGGTATGCGTACCCGTTAGCATCTGGCAAACCCAAACTCGAATGGCCGCTACTAAGGTATGCGTACCTGTAGGCATACTTGAGTGGTTAAAGTTCTAAAATCGGTTTGCTCATGAACTAATACATTTATATATTAAGGAATGCATTCTTTGCAAACCGTGGCTATAATTTTCATGAATTGATTCGAGTGAATCAAACCGATTTTACTTCAATTGTGTTCTTGTATACTTCTATGAGAATATAGCAATTGAGAAACTCTTTAACTAGCTTCATTTGAGTCATTTGAACTAGTTATGGTTAGGATGAATAAGGTTGATATGAGAGTGTTCATATAGCTAACATCGGTTAACTACCATTGAGCCAACATGGTGTACACGTTTAGGTACGGTTACATAAACCTAAATGAAGGTACATTTCATTTGTGTATAACAAGCTAAGTTCGATCTAACGGTTGAAAGATATTAGCTTGAATCTAATCAGGTTTTCATCTAACGGTGAATATTGAATGCTTTGTTACCAATGTAACTTAGATTGCAAACCCTGATTTGAAAACTATATAAAGGGGAACTCTAGCAACTAGGAAACCTAATCCCCACACCTCCTGTGTGATACTAGTTGTATAAGCTAGAGTCGATTCTCCTTTAACCTTAGGTTTTTCACGAAACCATGTAGGTTGAAAACTTAAAGACTTCATTGGGATTGTGAAGCCAGACCCAACTATTTTTTCTGTAGTTGTGTGTTCTGATCTTGCTGTTTCTATCGTATTGAGTACTATCTTCTCTAAGATTTGCTCGAGATTTAATCTCCGATAGGCAAGATAAAAAGTAATCACAAACATCTTCGTCTCGTCGTTTGTGATTCCACAATATATTGTTTCGCTACCATACGATTAAGATTATTGTGAGGTGATTGATATTTCTAGGTTGTTCTTCGGGATATAAGTATGCTATATCGATTGTTTCATGTTCACCTTGATTTATCAAAAGACGGAACAAAAATCGTAGGTACTTCTGTGGGAGACAAATTTATCTATTCCAATAGACTAGTTTGTGTGAGACAGATTTGTTTATCAAGTCTTCGACTTTAGGTCGTAGCAACTCTTGGTTGTGGGTGAGATCAACTAAGGGAATCAAGTGCGTAGTATCTTGCTGGGATCAGAGACGTAAGGAGCGCAACTATGCCTTGAATCAGTGTAAGATTGATTAGGGTTCAACTACACTCCAGTCTGAATTTCATTGGTAGTAGGCTAGTGTCTATAGCGGCTTAATACAGTGTGGTGTTTAAAGCTAGACTAGGTCCCGGGGTTTTTCTGCATTTGCGGTTTTCCTCGTTAACAAAATTCTGGTGTCTGTGCTATTTCTTTTCTTCATTATATTTTTTTATATAATTGAAATATCACAGGTTGTGCGTTGAATCGATCAATTGGTAAATCCAACCTTTGGTTGTTGATTGAAATTGATTGATCCTTGAACATTGGTCTTTGGTACCGTTCAAGTTATTTCTCTCATATTCAATCGGGCTCGCAAATTCTTATTTGCTGATTGCAGATTGAATTGAGAAATAGAGATATAAAACTCTTTGATATACTTTTCTCTAGATTGAGTCTGACTGTCTAGTTGATTCTCTTGAAATTATATTGAAGTTTGTCTATTCAGATTGCCAAACGAAATATTGGGTGTGGTTGTTGTACCCCCGCTTTTTCAATTGGTATCAAAGCAGCGAAACACGTTAAAGACCTTATAAGTTTGTGTTTGTAGCGATCTGACTATGGACGATAATATCTCTGACAATGCATCACCAGTTCAGAAACATTCTAACTTGGTCCAAAGCCTTGTTTTTCCTGAGAAATCTCTCATGTCTTCTCCATCATCTAAAACTGTGTGTAACTGGGAGGCACACCTAGATGAACAGTTGGATGAACTTTCTGATGAAAGTGATTCAGAAGAGGAACAATATGTTGATGAGGAAGTCTCACAGTACATCAAGCTTTTCGATCATCTCCTAAAGAAAGAAAAGTCAACTTCTTACTTGGTCAAATTTGACTCCTCTCATCTTGAAAACAAAAAATGAGAAAACTTTTTAAGGGATATGATTGTGGTTACGTTTGCTACAATCTATTCTTAAAGATCGTGAGGAAGTTCTATGTTCAAAAAATTACAATGTGATAAACTTCGTCAAAATCTCTTTGAGTTGAAAGAAAGACTCGCAGAAACTGATGCAAGGTATGACTCTCAACAAAAATGTTTAAATGACAGAGAAAAAGTTTTTCTCAGTCGAGAGAAACAATTGGGGACTGATCTTAGTGCTGCTCTTGAGAAGGTTAAATCCTTGGAAGAGAATTTGAAAAAATTCAATTTTAGCTCTACAAAATTATCATCTATGCTAGGAGCATGAAAAGATCATCGTGATACACGTGGTCCGGGCTACAAAGGTATATATGCTCCAAGTACTGGTAAGATCAATTTTGTTCTTCCTAATAATCTTCTGCAAGCTGAAGATTTCACCAGCAGTAAAAGTGAAAAACTCTCTTCAGCAGCAGATGTTTTTAGAAACCAAGGATGTCATCCCTCTAAGACTGCTTAGTTGAGAACGGTTAAAAACATTCCTGTCAACTGCTATTATTGCGGAAAGAAAGGTCACATTGAAAGAAGATGTCACCTTCGTTTACGGAATGAAAAACTTCATAATATTCTTGTCTGGATGTCTAAAGAAGTAATCAAACCTGCTTCTCAGTGTGCCATTAGAAATTCATCTCACAATCATGAAAAGTGTTGTGATATGCCAATTCCTGATTATGAATATAACGCACCTTCTACTTACAACTGTAAAAGGAATAATGTTATATGGATGACTGATGACTCTGAAAAATCTGTAAAGAGAAAAAGGTTTCGAAGGAAGAAGAAAACTTCAAATCCTTCCATTTTCTTCAAAGATGATCTTGCTCCTAAAATAAGTGTTCCTAATTATATTCACATCAATAATTGATAGGCTTTCGGGATTGCCTATATGTAATAACCGCAATCGCACGGTGTCTACAATGCAGATAACGGCAAGTACGGGTCGTTCCCACGAGGAGCGGTGGAAATACCAATAATTGATATTCTCAATCAAATTCAATATTTTGGAAATTTATAGAACTAAGAAAGCAAATTAATAAAAACGTGACCAAAGATGTGAGAGTCGGTAACCAGGGTTTTATGGGTATCCACCACTATTTCTATTTAATTACTGAAATGAAACATAATTATGAATATATGTTTATTGTTCGTTCTATCAACATCACCTATTATAGGTATTAGAGTCGCAAATATCACTGGGACGCCCCTAAGCATGACACATCAAAAGATTAAACCAAAGCATGCACCATCAAATTGCGCTAGCGAAAAAATTATCTGAAACTAAAATATTGATTCGCAAATATTATTTGACTCTTCTAAGCATAACCCATCAAAGAAATTAACCCAAGCATGGAATATCAAATAATGAGACAAATATATTTTTGAACCTAACAATTACGCACAAAGGTTATAAGAAACTGGTGAAGCAACAACTTATTTTGTAATCAATCAATAAACAATTATTCAAGAATTAATCTAATCAAATCATAATGGTCTATTGCTAGATAAACAATTCAATATAGCCTAATACCCCAAATGGTTTCAACCATAAAAACCCTAGTTACAAAGAAATTAGAACATAGCTATGAGTTTCTCAAAACCCATCAAAATAATAATCAAGAGAGAAAAGATTAAACCCAATAAAGTTGTGTCACGCAACCCTTTCAGCCTCTTCTCCTTCTCTCGTTGTTGTGCTCTTCCTTCGAGAACCAAACTCCCAAAACGGCCTCCAGCCGGCCTCCTTTTCTTCTCAAGTTTCTGTTCGTTGGCTTTGTAGCCTCCCCCCAAAAAACCCCTCTGGTTTTGTTCGTGTATCAATATATATTCTTGTGAAAAAGTCGCAACAAGTAAGACCTAGCAGCTGCTCAAGCCCAGTCCATCAAACACCCACATGCTGATTTCCAAATCCAGGCCTTTCAAAATCTGAGTACTCCCTGGATCCGACCGCAACACCAACACCAGTTTTCACTTTCTGACCGTCACCTCCACGTTCAGCTCCTTCTCTACTACAGACAGCACCCATTGCTTGTGAATCGCTGGTACCGACATAGGAATTCCATCTAGCTGCTCTTAACCATCCAGCTTCGCCATCGATCACCAGCAACACCATTTACTGCCATTAATCACGATAGCACCTCCCTGTTCTTCTCCATCGCAGCAACAACTCTCTCTACAATCGACTGCAAGCTACCCAAACAACCACCACCTGGTTGAATCGATACATTCAAGACCCAAACCCATTTCCATATCCTTCCGCCAGTAGCCTCAGTTCAACCAAGTCAATTTCGAAGCATATTTAAATTTAGCCAACTCCAGGACCTTTAGAATCTCGTCACCCACCGGTTGTATAAGATCATCACCAGCAAACTTGCTGCTCACTACAACATCACTCTGAAGTCCAGCCCGATTCCGTTCCATGGCTGTAGTTGTTGCACTAATGACCAGCTCCTTCCATCGATGACTGCAACAGCTCGACCAAGTTCAGTTCCATTCAACAGACGAGCATCTTTACTTCTTCGCGATTTCTTTTTTCCATTTACGTACCAGCTTTCCAGTTCATCTCCGGAGTCTCCATCTCAGCAACTGCATAAACCACCATCTCGACTCCATCTCCATTCACGTCTACGATCTGTACAAAGCCACCACTGACGAAAACCCATTTAGCCGGCACTCATTGCAGACAATGGTTAATACAGAATAACCACCAGTGAGCTTGGTTCATGTCGAGAACCCCATTGCATACACTAAGTAACCACCACTGCTCGGACCATACCAACCATCTCAGCCAACCCATCTCTGCCATACAGCCAACACATTTAATATCATATACAACTCCATTCCTCCAGAAACACCACCACTGCCACTCTCGATCCTTGCTAGATAGCTATCAGCAGCACCACCTCAGCAAACACCCATCTCATTCTCCCATCAGGTAAACTCATTCTAATCATCACCAGCACTGCAGTTTTACTTCCGACAACTGTCGGTTATGAAGAGACGCAAACACCACTGCCTACACTCTTTCCTCGTTCGTCTAAATCTCATCACCACCAGTTTCACAGCTTGAGTAATTCGTTTCATATGTATTCACTTCACTCGAACCAATCCATGGACTCCATCTCAGCATCTTCAAAGACCTGCCATTGCCTATTTTTGTATGTCCAACTCTCTTGACGGCTCTTGATAAACTCAGGAAATATTCAACTCCAACAGCTCAATCATCACCTGCGCCATTTCAGAAATATACCACCTTCGTTTACTGCCTGTTTCTGTCCACGGAATTATTTACATTCTCCCTGTGCATGACAATCGAACCACCAACAGTTAGAAGCAAAACTTGTTGTCATCTTCTTCATCTCCTTTGAACAGATGCTGCCTCTCATAGCAACAGCACCGTAAGTCACACTCATCTTTTAACCTTCCAGTGGATCACGTGCATGGAAAGTGTGATGGCAGCCCAGACTTACTAAGCTTCGACTCCCTCCATGGAAAGTGTGATGGCAGCCCAGACTTATTAAGCTTCGACTCCCTCCATGCCCTGTATAATATGAGTTGTGTGTCATAAAACGCCATTTAACCTTCATTTTGGCCGTTTATTCTCCGGATAGTCGAATTCACTTGTACTTTCTACAAAAGCACTAAAATAATATTATTGGCCAAAATATCGAGTCCCAGCTAATATAAATATGGGTATAAAATGTAGCACTTACGTGCTTATCAATAATCGTGTTTCGGAACTCAAGACCAGTATTAACAGTCTCAAGCGCAAGATCAAGAAGGCGAGAAAAGCAGCCGGCTCAGGTAACTTTTGTCTTTCTCCTGTTAATTCTTTTTAAGATTCACATAAGGCTTCTGTTTTATGTGAATATGAAAAGATTAATACCCCTGATGATGAGCTTCATGTTCATCATATTACAACTTGACCATTTCCTTGTGTGTATCCTCTATAAGACCATGAGATGATACACATAACTCTCAAGAAGATGTTTCCTTCTTGACAAATGGTCTGTGTTGTACTTTTTGTTTTGATCTTGTTTTTTTCCTTTCTAAGTCTTGCTCCAGGGAGTTTTTTTGTGCCTTGTCCGTACGATGCTTTGTTTAAAACTCTAGCTTCTTCTTCCTCAATTATAGTTGATTCCAACTTTGTGTTACACTCGTTGTTAGCCAAAGTTTCCTTTCATGTGTTTAGAACTTTTTATGTCAAAACATGTTTCTAAGCGTTAGCTCCTTTGGTTCCCCTGGTTTTTTTGATTTTTGGTCATAACCATGAATCTTGTTGTTGATGGTGGATTTTAGTTTTTAAGGTTAAATTTGTAAAAACCGAGAAAAATTATGCTTTGACATCTTGTAAAAGATAAAGCCATTAATAAGTGTTGGATACTCCTCACTTAATTCACCTAGAATGGAGCATGTGGCAACAATCCCATTCTGCGTGAATACATGAAATTCCTCCAGGTTGGAGCATGTGGCAACAATCCCATCCTGTGAATTTCTAATCGGCCTTGTATTTCCAAGTACTCGTTATCAATGTGGCATGACGACCGAGTGTTACTCTTACAGAGTAACACGAACCTCCAAGCACTATAATGAAACCATGTACGAAATACCCGCATGTGGTGACTCTCGGTGTGTTATATTAGCCCGATTGAGCCCCTCTCGGTGTGTTATACTAGCCCGATTGAGCATCCGGAATGACCGTATCGTCAGGATATGATTCGATCATGATCATCCAACTCCATAAGCATGATTGGATGACCCCGGATCAATTCCATCACCCCCAAGCGGTATGGAATACCCACGGCCGACCCGCATGGTCTGGTCATTGGCCTAGCTTGCCAAGAAACCGTTCATACCAAGCATTATGAACGGAAAACCCTAAATTAGGGTTTGCGGCATATTACATGTGTTGCAAAGCGGTCTCAACCATCCATCTTCGCGGTATAGATGGAGGGTGTAGATGTAGATCCAAAGGGCCCAGAGCATGTCAACACGATCACCGTGGGCCCGCCTACACACTTGACCAATCGGTCAAAACCAACCATGTTTGGTCGTGACAAAATTGTCGCCCAAACGAGAGATGGCGCACGGCTTTGAAACCCAAAATTAGGGTTTTGAGCATCATGAGCGTCCATCTTCTCCGACACGAATGGAGGGTCCCAGTTAGATTAAACGGGTCCATTCATACCAAAGCATGACCACTTGTGGGCCCATCTACCTCCTCATGTGTTCGGCCAAGGCATATCATGCCTAGTTAATCCAAAACGTCGCCTAAACTAGCGTGGCCACGCCTCCCAAACCACAAACCGATCTCGACCGCTCAACTTGGCCGGACGATTTGGGTGGCTCGGATCACGTTTTAATGGGATATTCAGGTATAGGCGTGAAAACCAGCCTACCATCTTCACGTCAAACCAATCGGCCAAGACCGACCAAGTTAGGCCGTCTTGGAACGCGCAGGGAAAAGAGCATGGTGCACGGCCTTTGCGGCATCAAATTCCTATTGCAAAATCGATCTCAACCACTCCTCTTTGCCGGTCAAATTGAGTGGCCTAGATCGCACCTTCATGGGACAGTGAGACATGGACGTGTACACCGGCATGCTATCTACATGCATGCCCGGTCGGTCCTCTCCGAAATCCTTCCCATGCTTGGTTTCGACCAATTTGAAGAGTGATGCTGCGCACCTCTTCAAAACCTAACTTCATCAACGGTCGCAGATGAGTGTCTCAAAGATCATCTCATCCGTCCAACTTCACCGACTTGGTTATACATTACAGTCGGGAGTTAATTGGTTAGTAAGGTGTCATTACCCATCACTTTATCACACCATGATGCGAAGATTGCATAAAATACACACGATACTTCACAAGTATCGACTTCTGAATAACGCGGTTATTCAATTGACATTACATGCTATCTTTCGTGGATCCACGATCACACATTCAGAACATCAATCATGTCACAAACGGGGGATACATCTTTGAGGGGTATTGGTGCAGCGGTTTACAGCGTGCGGCGTGCAACGCGCCATCACAAGAACGTGTTAGGAAGTCATGGACGGTTAGAGATGAACAGGGAGAAGTGGGCAAGGCTGGTCGTGTATCACCAACACACAACTCCACTACTCCATCACTCCACTTCCTCCACTTCCCACGAGAGACGTGAATAAGACTCAGTGACTTGTATAAATAGGTTCTCCGCCCTATTTCCAAAAAACAGAGGAAAAACAGAGGAAAAACAGAGGAAAAACGGAGGAAAAACAGAGAAAAACAACAAGAAAACACCCAGAGCCTGCTTACACCAATCGTAAGCTTGTTCACTTTCCTGTTGCAAGTCATAAGAAAGTCTACACCTTCATATTCTCAACACCTTCTTCGCTTCCCTCCCTAAGATCAACCCCATCTCCTTCACTTTGTGACCGAAACAAGTCGGAACGGCCATTTTTTGGTTTAGGCGGACTTGCAGTTGATCTCTCGAATCTACAAGCACTCACCGCGTGATGCATTTGTTTAAGGTTTAAATTCATTCCTCATCCACACCCCAAATTACCAAATTCTGCAGAGTAGTTTTCACCCATAAACAATTGGCGACCACGGTGGGAGGTTGATCTCTCGGTTGCACAAAATCGAATTCTCAATTTTTTCGGTTTCCATCTCGCAATGTATCCCGAAACCACGGGTGGTTCGAGATATCATGGGAAGTGTAGCTAGAATCTTGGAGGATATCTTGGAAAATCAAGGTATCGCTAGAAGACGAAAGCGAGACATTCGCCCTTTGAATGATATAATGACGCAATTACAAGAAGGGTCGGCAGGCATCTACTCAAACGGTGCAAGAAACGCTGGATCCTTAGTCGGAGTCACACCTTTACCGGTGGAGATGCGAAAGAGCGCGTAATCACGGGGGACTCGGGAGAGAAGAACAACATGGTCCAGGTAGGCAACGAAGACTCGAGGCAACCCCACGAGAGGAAAAAATTTGTCAAGGGTACCACAACGTCTACGGATAAAGAAATGGAGCCTGCATATTACGGATCCCCTCTTTGGAAGATTTATATCTCAAGACCCTTGTCGAAGCTTGGAAGAGCTGTTCAATCCGCATCGACCTTTCAACTAAGTGAAGAAATGCTTGAGGAAGGAGAGATCAATCAAGGAACACGTGAGTACGAGAGGATGGGGAGCGTTCAATTCGATCACTCCAGCAGTGATATTACAACACCTCCCATCACCAGAGCAGAGCGGCCGCAAATCCCGGCATCTCATCAGCGTAACACCTCTGGTAGTCACCGGAGCAACAACTTCCACTCCTTCATCAGGACGAGGGAGTCGGAGGGACGAGGAGGAGGACCATCCCCCATTACCATTGTAGACTTGATGGAGAAGCGAGGAAGTTCTTGCTAAGACTCAAACGGATATGGCCGCAACTCGTAAAGAGGTACTCACTTTTTCTTAAGACATTAACCGATCGATTTCCACAATGTTCGTGATAGCCCTCGGAGCAAAAAGGAACGCATTCAACGCACCGAGAAGGTACCGGCGGCGCGGACCTCCATGGACCCGATCAAAGAAGCGACATCGGATATGAGTCGTCCCATGGCCATGGAGACTCCTACACGGGGACCGATCCTCACAACGATCCTCCTCAAGTCAATAGTTTCACTATGAACCGGAGGCCGGTGGATCGGGGAAGCGTTTTCTCGAAAAGTGGAAAGTTTATGCGAACTTTCACACCTCTCGAAGAATCGCACACGGAGACATTTTGTCAGTAATCAACTAGAAAAGGTCACAACCGCGCCCTTACATGTCACCGCACGCATCAAGGATTCGAGTTCAAGACGGCCCTTATCGACACAGGAGCGTCTTCGAATGTGATTACTCTCAAGAATCTCAGGACATCCAAGGTTCTCCAAGGCAAGGTCGTACGAAAGCCTACCACAGTGACGGACTTCGAGGGAAACCAAACTACAAGCACATACGGGAGAAGCTCCGCGGAAAGAATCATACAAGTTCGTTGCATCCCACTCCCCACGTGGGCGTCAATCTCAGTGAAGAAGACCGGCTTTGTATCATTGAGGGCTAGTACCCACGATGCATCTTTGGCGACGAAGCATTCTTCTCCATATCTGTGAAGCCACGACCCATGTTCACACGAAGAGGGAGCGAACTTTTTATGGCGAGTCGTGACGAGAAAGGGAAAACGGTATACCGACACTCGCCATTATCAATTAGTGTGGAGATCATTACGAGTCTCTCCACCCAATGGAATACTACAACAACAACAAACCACAAGAGCAAGTGCTAGATGCTCCACAACATTTTGCAAAGAGGGCACCAACTCCACAAATCGATGAGATTGAAATTGTTGAGGAATCTCCTAGGCCTATCTCCATTCTCAACCTTGTGTACGGATAAACGCACGAAGCTCGTGGAACTTCTCAAAGAGTACCAGGACATATTCGCTTGGAGATATGAAGAAATGCCGGATTTAGATGAAAATTGGTCACCCATCATCTACATGTCATACCTGGATCCAAGTCGGTTAAACAGTTGTAGTTCAGATCAGGTGTTGCATAGACTTCAGAGACTTGAACAGTGTTGCTCAAAACGATCCTCCTTTACCTAACATCGACATGTTAGTAGATTCAACCAGCGGACACGGCATGTTCTCCTCTATGGATGGATATAGCGGCTACAACCAGATGAGGATATACGAGCATGATGCAAGTAAGATAGCTTTCTAACTCCTCTCGGAAATTTTTATACCATTCGCCATTTGGTTTAAAGAATACGAGATAACATATCAACGCTCTACGACGGCAATCTTCCACTGGAGCCGATACCTCAAGGGAGCAGCCTCAAGAAGATAACGATGTCACGCGTCATATCGAGCAAGATCCGGGCGAGTCACTTTATCGCAGTGGTACATGTCTATC